>PVKS010008810.1:38975-50016 GCA_004027875.1 Aplodontia rufa
AGAGAGACAGAGAAAGAGAGAAACAACTTTATTGAGTTTTTCACATGGCCTTCGTTGCTCTGACACTTAGCTGTGTACGTGGTGCTGGGGTTTGAACCCGGGTCCTCGTGCTTGCCAGGCAAGCGCCGAAACCGCTGAGCCACTGCTCCAGCCCTCAGGATGCCATTTCATCCCACCTCCTAAGCAAATTCCTTCTCCCACTGATGGTCCTCCTTCCCCTCTCCATTGAATATATCCTATAAGGATTTGAACCTATTAGATAGAGTCCCTACTATCTCAAAAAAAAAAAAAAAATCATTCCCTGAACCCCACTTCCACCTTTAGCTGCTGCCTCTCTCGTATCTATACAATGATACAACTTTTTCAACTCTCTACCTCCTGACAGCCAGCCACCCTATCCTTGGTGAGACCCCTTTCTCCCTTCAGCTCCTGTACCACCTCACTGGTTTTGGTTTTCTTCCTCTCTCCTTTCTTTGTCTGTAGAATGCTCTCTCCTCTTATTCCTAAACATCTTCCCTTCTAACCCTACACCTCTCCCATGGCTTCAGATGCCAGCTATATTCTGACAAATTCCACATAATTCATTACCAGACCTGACCCCTCTTCTAAACTCCAGATTTCTGAGTTAACATGCCCCAGAGAAAACTCATGATCTTCCTTTATAAGCCCCACCCAAACCTCTATATCCCAGAAATTGGCAATACTGTTGAACCATTTGCAGATGCCAGAAGCCCGACAATCATTCCCCTCCACCTAATTTATAGCAAATCTCTCTATTTCATCTCCAAAATACACCTCAAACTTATCTAGCTCTCTCCACCTCTACTGCCCACCAGAGTTCAGGCCTCCATCACCTCAGACCTATCACTACAATCTCATCCTAACTGCTCATCTCCCCACCACTTCTCTTGCCTCCTACAACCCATTGTTCACACCTCAGCCACGGTGATCTCAAAAATATCTAATCGTGCCACTGCCTGCTTAAAGCAACACAGGGAAGGAATACCAATGGACCCTAAACCCGCTAGATGAAAGTTGTCAGGAATAGGAGTCACATGGTGCTCGCGATTACCCACAAATTAATTCAGAGGTTAAAATGTACCTTTGCCAGGGAGACACACAGTGCTCACCACTTAACCAAATGACCAAACTTAGCATCACTAATAGGACATGCCAGCATCCTAGTGTCCTGATCTGACACGAATGAGGTTCGTACTACCACCTACAAAATATTCTCACCAAAAGCAGTTAGTCCACATCTATGTAACCATGCCTTTTGGCCTAACTTCCATTTTACAGGAAATACAGAGGGGAAAGTAAAAGGCTTCCTCACAGAAACAATTAGACAAATCCAGATGTGGGACATTCCTTAAGACAGAATGACTCTGAAATATGCAAGTTATAGAAAGGTATGGAGCAGGGAGATGAGGGGGGAGTGCTGTAATTTAAAGGAGTCTACAAAGACTTGACCAAATTGAATACATGAAGCTTGTTGAGTGCCTGACTTTAAAAGTTATATACAGGGTTGGGGCAGTGGCTCAGTGGTTACAGCACTTGCCTGGCATGCGCAAATACGAAGGTTCAAACCCTTGCACCACATACACAACTAAGCGTGAAGCAATGGAAAAATGAAAAACTAAGCAAAATTGATTCTTTCTCTCTTACTGGTCCTCTGTTAAAAAACTTTAAAAGTTATATACACACACATATATATATACATATATACATATACATGCATACACTAATACACATATATACATGCATGCATATGACATTTTTTAAATCATTATGGAAATCTAACTATGAAATAAAGTTTAATTTCTTTCAGTGACAATGAAACAGAGGTTATGTAGAAGAGTACCCTTAACCTAAGGAGATGTATGTTAAATTATTTAGTGGTAGAGTGTTACAACATCTGCAATTTGCTTTTAAATAGTTTAGTCAGGGCTGGAGCAGTGGCTCGGCTGGGTGGTTACAGTGCTTGCCTGGCATGCGTGAGGACGTGGGTTTAAACTCCAGCACCACATGCACAACAAAGTATCGGAACAACAAAAGTCACATGAAAAACTAAATAACAGATTCCCTCCCCCCCCTTTTTTTTTTTTTTAAAGAGAGAGGGACAGTGAGAGAGACAGAAAGGGACTTTATTTAGTTTTTCACATGGCCTTAGTTGTGTATGTGGTGCTGGGGTTTGAACGTGGGTCCTCATGTTTGCCAGGCAAGTGCCAAAACCACTGAGCCACCTCTCCCTCTCTCTTAAAAAAAAAAAAAAAATAAGTTTAGTCAAAGAGAAGAACATGGTACCCATCTATGGATGAACACTACAAACGATAGTATTAGTTAAGCAAAGGTACCAGGTATTCATTACATCCTTGAACTCTGATATTCTTAAGCACTCTGAAAGTAGATTGTGATAAGAAAAAAGAAAAAGTCTTCAAAGACATCTCACAACTCTTAAGGATAAAAATCTAAAATCCTTCCATGATCCACAAATCCTTCCAGGCCCTACATCACCTGGCCCTGCCCACCTCCCCAGCTTCCTCTCACTGCCTCTCCCCCTGCTTACTCCACTTCAGTGGCACTGATCCTAGTTCACACAGAAACTTCAACTGAACTATCACAGGCTTCTTGAATGCCCCAGGACTGGTCTATGGAGGGACTTGTGGACCCAAGGGAGACCTTGGGTGGACAGGAAGCATATGGGCTGGATTTTGAAGGAACATGGTGAGGAAAGGTCAATTTGAGCACAAGGACTTGGAGGGAGGGAGAAACGCGGATGGACTGGTTGAACGAGAATATATTTAAAGATACTGGTGTCTTCCATTAACCTCTACAATATGCTCTCATAGCTTCCTATAATTTTTCATTCATAATGCCCATTATGATTCTATTTAAACACTATGTGTTTTAGTAATGAAGCCACCATTTTAAGTTCTAGTTTTTTCGGTGGTTGGTTATTTCCTGAAGTTTCTAAATATTAGTACAGTGTGCGTTCACCCAGTTTCATCTGCAACATGATATCAGTGTTCTTGACAGTCACATAACATAGCAGGCTTCTACCATGTTTCAATTGCCTGGCATTTTCTCTAAGTATTGAATTATTATTAATACTGCTTAAGCATTTAAAATGCTAAACACTTGGTGCTTCTAATTCTAACTACCAATGCAGTGCTAACTTTAGCTCCACAATTGGGACACAATTACCACTGTTTTAAAAGACTAAAACCAGTGAACAAGGACCATCTAAGAGTTCTAAGACACTTCTGTTGTTCTACCAAATAACAATTAGGTTTCTTAATATTAAAGCAACTCAGGAAGATTTATAGCAACGTCTTCAACCTCTGTGGTATTAAAGTATACCTTCAAGTCAACAGTTAACTTGGAGATTAAGAAGGGGAAATGAGGGGCTGGAGCAGTGGTTCAGCGGTTACAGTGCTTGCCTGGCATGCACAAGGATGCAGGTTCAAACCCCAACACCACGTACACAGCAAAGTGTCAGAGCAATGAAGGCCACGTGAGAAACTAAATAAAACTGATTATCTCTTTCTCTCTCCCTCACTGTCCCTCTCTCTTTAAAAAAATAAAATGTTAAAAAAGAAGGGAAAGTGAGGGGCGGGAGCAGTAGCTTGGTGTTTATGGTACTTGCCTGGCATACACAAGTATGCAAATTCAAACCCCAGCACCACGTACACAGCGAAGTGTTAGAGCAACAGAGGCCACACGAAAAACTGAAGTTGATTCTCTCTCTCACTGTCCCTCTAACAAAAAAAAAAAAAAAAAAAAGGAAAATGAGCTCATCAGGAGCAGGAAACCTTTCTAAAGTGCCATTTTGTAGCATTCATAAACAAGGAAATAGGGGTTTGGGGTTTGGGATTTAGCTCAGAGGCAGAGCGCTTGCCTAGCATGCTCAAGGCCCTGAATTCCGTCCTCAGCCTTAAGCCCTAAAAAAAAAAAAAAAAAAAGAAATAATTGGTGGGTACTGATCCTAAATGTAACTCCAGGTGCTAATTTTTGAACAAGAAGCTAGCACTAACAACAAAGCATAAGACAGCTCATCAACGGTGATAGTGAAACGATTACAGCCACTTGCATCACTATTAGAGGCTGGCAATTCTGCCCTATTGCAATAAGTAAACATCTCCGTCTACCAGAGAACCACATGGAAGATTCTAGTACATTTTGCTGGGAAAGCACACACTATAATCCCAGTGGCTCGGGAGGCTGAGACAGGAGGATCACAATTGTGTTAAAGGCTAGCCTCAGCAATTTAGTGAGGCCCTAAGCAACTTAGTAAGACCAGGCCTCAAAACAAAAAATAAAAAGGGATGCGGATATAGCTCAGTGTGTAAAGTGCCCCTTGGGTTAACTCCCCAGTACCCAAAATAAGTAAATAAATACTATGTGTGCACTTAGGGAATGTGTAAAATCCCTACCAAACAACATTCCCCCAAACCTAGCATATAGTAAGTGTTCAATTAATGTTGACTTAATGTAAGAATACCACATAATTTGGATTTAAAGGAATATGACTTAAAAAAAATGTTTAAAAAATGAAAATAAAGAGAGGGACAGTGAGAAAGAGAGAAAGAGAATTGATTTTAATTTTTCATGTAGTCTTTGTTGCTCTGATACTTTGTTGCATACGTGGTGCTGGGGTTTGAACTTGGGTCCTTGCACATGCCTGGCAAGCGCCATAACCACTGGGCTGCCGCTCCAGCTCCTTATTTTCATTTTTGAGGGACATAATTATATATTTATGAGAATATGATTTTAATCCAAGTGCTACTCAAATCAAGTAGTATCTGCTCAAGTTGGGATACTAAAAATGACTATTTAGGCTTCATTTTTAGAGTTGATTATTAAGATGACTGAGGTCATCTTAATCAGATTCACTGAACGTGATCATATTACTCTCTCATTTTCACATATTCATTTCTTGCTCTCCATTTTCTCCATTTGCAATAAACAAGTGAGAGAAAAATCAGAATTTCTTTTGATACTGGGAATTGACTCAGGGACACTTAATCACCAAGCCACATCTCTAACCCTTTTTCTTTGTTTTGAGACAGGGCCTAAGTTGCTGAAGCTGGCTTTTAACTTGTGACCCTTCTGCTTCGGCCTCCCAAGCTACTAGGATTATAGGCATACAGCTCCAGGCCCAGCTCTGTAGTGTAGATTTTAAAGCAAAAAGTTTAGAGCCCAAACATATCAGCAAACCCAACACAGCAAGTATCTCTCTCCTTTGTGCACCATTTGTTAAAAGATGGAACAAGTGAGAAAATGTGGATTTATTAAATGTAAATCCATCTCCTCTGTTAAAACAACACAATACCAATTAGAACAATGATCCTATTAACTGTGTATTCTTTCATGCAGGCAGGACACACATAAAATTATAGTGACGGTGTTAGGGGTGTCACTTATTGGTAAAGATATCACTCACTGTGCTTAGCCTGCACAAGAACCTGGCACCTAACCTGGTCAATCCCTAGCACCAAAAAGTAAAACAAACCAAAAAAACAAAAAAAGAAAACAAATAAAATGGAGAAGGCAATTGGCATATATATATATATAAATAAATCTACATGATTACCTATTGTAATAAGGATGTCATGAAGTGGTTCTTTTATATTTTCAGGATCCATATTGCTAAATGATAACTAAATTTTAGATAAAACCTGAGCATAGTTAAATAAACTCATCAATACAACTCTGATTCTACCTGTATGGTTGGTGAAAACACACAGAGTCAGGTATTTGGACAAATTCTCTTGGTCTTGACGATAATCGTATCCAAAGTTGACAAGTCTGAGAAAAGAAAAAGAAGTTGAACACATTCGAAAATACTTTCCTCATACATGATGTGAGTAACCACTGTAATGTACCCACAGAAGTAGAGACATGTCCCCGAGATATTTAGGTACATGACTTTTTAAATGTTGGACAAGAATAATTAAAAGAATATGTACACATGGTACCTAAACTGGGTGGGCCTAGTAAGAGAGAAAAAGAAATATTATTTAAAACTTATATTTGTATATTTTTCTTATAATTTAGAGATACACTCTGAAGCATCTGTTCTGAATAAGCATAAACATTCATATGATGAAATAAAGCTAGTGAAATACAGAGCAGTTAAGGATATCATTACTCTAACTCTGGAAGACTGTTTCTTCTGTGCTTTGATGGCCTCCTGTTTGTTTTTTCAAAAATGTCTCATGCTTTGATTACAAGTAAAGTGCTCTGGAATAACAAAACTTGCCTTTTTTGTAAAAACGAAAACAGAAAAGCAAAGCAATAGACTCAGACAAGCTACAAATAGACAACAAGGGTTTTAATGTTTGATTCTAAAACCAGCTCTCTGACCAACAAATCTTTTTTTTTTAAATCATGAGGACAAAAGCACTTACATACATTAAAATAAATTGAGATGTGCCATAGAAATAAATGGCTAAGAAAATCAACAAATTGACTTTACATGTAAAATCCCATGTTTGTGCTGGATAAAGTTGTTTATAGTCCCTATGAACAATAGGAAAAAATATACACAGAATATCAAACTGTTCCTTTATCTGCATAATATGAATCAGGAATAATCATTTTGACTAAAAATATCTGTAAAAATTAACAACATTATGAATAACTTACTGAAGTCCTGAGTCGCTTAATGATATGTCCAAAGGTGCTTCAAACTGTCAAAAAAAATAAAAAGAAAATGAACTAAAAAAATTATAAAGTGTGAAAGCCTGTGCCCACCTAGTGATGAGGAGCCACCGAACCATCTTGTTTCCAGAGCTTACACCCAAATGCATGGCACAGGAAGTCCACTGGGATTATTCTGAAGTTTACATACAACCACAAGCTCAGTGCATACTGATTTCTTGAAGACCTAAGGCTTGGCAAACATTGCCTTAGATATTAATATCATAAATGTGCTGTGCAATAGGCCAATTGGAAGGGATAGCCTTTTACAAGACAAAGATGGCCATGCAAGTAAGGGGGTCTTCCTAGGGGTCTTCATGAGTAGTGGCTAAGTCAAACAAGGGCAGGAGGGGTAAATGAAATTCCTGGGACTGTAGCCCATTTGTACTAGAGTCAAGAATGAGGAGAATGTATAATGCATCACAAAGACACTGGGACGCCTTATAAGGCTAATACTTCCAGGAGGTTTCATGGTAGCAATAAGATTTTTGCTAATTAAACTAAACCCTCTTATTGGCTTTTCCACTTATCCTCACATCCACACCCACAAGTCCTTTTAGGCCAGATCACTTTCAACCACTTCATCTACTGGAGACCACACCTATTACCTTCTCCTGAGTCTCACTCTTATGCTTGTTCCTATGTTGGGGGGACTTCCTGCCTGTGCTCTTCTCACCCATGTTAAACATGCACTTGTTATAGAGTTAAAATTTGAGATGGAAAGAACTATTTTACTTTCTCATGTAAGTGGCTAATCCAGCATCAAAAATGCTAAAATGCTATTCACAGTAGCAACTCTGTTTAAAGGGGGAAACATGTTACAAAAATTCCTATAGCCAATCATTCTCAGGACTTACTATTAAAGCAACGCTCTCATCAGCATAAAACTGAAGGCACTTTAAGATACTCCTTGATTTCTAAAAGAGAAAACATCATGACATATTATTCTCTCCCCATCCGAAAAAAAAAAAAAATCAACAAAACACATTAGGAAAAGAGATGAGGAAAGGAGGACAGAGAAAAGGAAGCAGGCAACCAGTAGTAACAAAAATCATTTTGTTATTTTTAATAAACTATAGTGATTAATAAACTACAGTAATGATAATCTCAAATCAAATTGTTCCTATAAAAATTAATGCCCACAGACCAGTTTTTTACCTTGAGATCAATGTAGTATAATCTCTGCTCTGACATATCCCACTGAGCCCAAACAAAATCCTCAGCTATTCTGTCTCTTGGGAGATGGCCAGAATTTTTAATTACCTAAAGAGGCAAAAAGATTTTATAAATAAATATTGTTTATGAGGACATACCTGGAATCATTATTTTGTGTATTCTATCTCTAATATATATAATATTTCTACTTTATTGTTAGCTACTCCTACACCCTAGCACACACAGTCTTTCCAGAAAAGGTTAGGCATAGTTCCCTCCCAAACGCTCTACGATAAACTATTTTTTATTCTTTTTCCTACTTTAACAGACATGTAGAGGTTGTCAGAGGCAAGACCATACCTACCTAAAAATAGACAGTTGCATTAATAGAAGATTCAAAATATCCTGCTGTGGACACATCTCCTCAGTCAGACCTCTGCAGAACAGACAGTCTCACCAGAAACACAGGCTATGATGCCAAAAACACTCTGGCCTGACCACAGGGAGTCCTAGTGACCCCAGTCTGGCCATAAACCATCCATGTGGCTTTGGGCATGCTGAAAACTGGAAGGGATAGCCTTTTACAAGACAAAGGTGGCCATGCAAGTAAGGGGATCTTCCTAGGGGTCTTCATGAGTAGTGGCTAAGTCAAACAAGGGCAGGAGGGATAAATGTCTTCCACAGCCAGTACGATGACATTTCCCATCTCTCAGCAAGATGTAACTACTCATCCTTCAAGATCTGACTTAGGCACTGCCTCCGGTACAAAGCCTTCCTCACTTCCCAGATGAAGACAACGCTCCTCACCTCGGTTTGCTCTGGTGCTTTTGGCACGCTTCTCTTACAGTTACATTTTAATTAGTACTACAAGTGCTCCCCAGCGAACCTGCACTCTTCTACAGCACCTTTACTTTTCCGTGTCTTGATTGTATCTTGCATGTAATAGCATTTGAGGAATACTTGCTCAAAAGATGGAAAATAAGGTGTGCAAAAGCAAATTGTTAAGGATAAGTATAAAGTATTTGTTTACTAAGTAACAAAGTTAGAATTATAGGGAATTTAATTTGAGGATTCCAGAAACTATCTCGTTTGACCCTGTCTTACACAGATGAAGAACCTGAGACCCAGAGATTAGGCGGCACAGTTAGTTCAGCAAGACCCAGAATCCCTGCCAGTTCCCTTTTGGTACCTCAGATGACTCCAAAATAACCTAAAGGAAATTAAGAAAACACTTTCCAGGGCCTAGGGGTGCAGTTCAGTGGTGTGGTACCTTACTGTGGAGGACACTCTAGGTTCAATTCACTTTCCTCAAAATGCTTACAAGCAAAAATAATCTACACTGAAACAGAGGAATAAAAGAATGAAAACAGGTTAAAATAGCAGAAATGAAGAAAATAGGGAACATCAGAATGGTCCATATTCATGCCTAACTTCTAATCCTAAAGGAATTTCTTCACTAATACTAATTTGGAACTTGAGGGAACTATAAGGCATAAATAGGATACTTTTATTTCTGGTTTGCCAGGCCCAATACATTTAGTCCACTGAAAAGTAACACTTGACAAAGGATCCAAGAGTAGATATCTATCTCTAAATCTGTATATTCATCCTGCTTCCACTTTTTTGAAATTCATTAAGCGTGGATTGATTTAGGAATCCATTCAGCTAAAAGGATACGCTGACAAAAACATGGGCATTACCAGTCACTAGATGAATGGATCCAAGAACTGTGGTATATATATTTACAATTGAGTACTATATCTATTAAAAGAACAAAATCATGTCTTTATGGGTAAATGGATAGAAATGGAAAAAAAATATGCTGTGTGAAATAAGTCAAACTCAGACTCAAAAGTAAAATGTTTTCTCTCATATATGGAAGCTAGAGTAAATCTGAGGATAGGGTGAAAGATAGTCAGGCTTATATAGTAGACTCATCAAATTTGGAATAACACAATCTGGGGGAAATCTACTTATGAAGCGGGTGGGGAAATGGGGAGGTAGGAGGGGAGCAAAGATACTATATGGCATATTTTACTCCCCTGAGAAACTGAATAACACTCATGCATACTTTCAAAACTAGAATTCAAATATACATACATGCGCGCGCACACACACACACACACACACATCTGTAATTGGAGGGGAGGGGGGATACAGTGGAGATAAAAGACCAGGGAGTGGGGGAGGCAGGGGAAATCCTGGGTAAGAATTGGGTTCAAGTTTGTCATAACCTGTACATATATGAATGTATAACAACAAATTCTTCACTATGTAAGTCTGTGATCCACCAATTTTAAAAACATGTACATTTAAAAAAAAAACTCATGGGCATCAGAGTGGCATACTTAGATTCAAATCTCCATCTATCTATGGTTACCTCACTTCACATCTTGGTTGTTATCTTCTCTGTGAAAATACAGTTAGTTGGAGATAGGAACACTAGCACACTGTTGGAGGAACTGCAGACTGGTACAGCCACTCTGAAAAGCAGTGTGGAGACTCCTCAAAAAATTAGGGTTGGATCCACAATATAATCCAGCTATCCCTCTTCTAGGTATTTTCCCAGAGGAGCTAGAATCAGCACATTACTGGGCTGGAGCAGTGGTTCAGCAGTTGCAGCATTAGCATGGCATGTGTGAGGACCTGGGTTCAAACCCCAGCACCACATACACAACTAAGTGTTGGAGCAATGAAAATTAGATAAAAAACTGAATAAAATTGATTTTCTCTTTCTCTGTCACTCTCTCTTTAAAAAAAAATCAGCAATTACAGCCACACAGCAAAATCTATATTCTTATCAGTTCAACTTACAATAGCTAAATTATGGAATCAACCCAGATGCCCCTCACTGGATGAAAGGGCCCAGAAGTTACATACACACACACACATAGGAGTTCTACTCAGCTATTAGAAACAATGATATTGCAGCCTTTGAAGCTAAATGGATGGCAATGGAAGAAATCAGGCTGAGTGAAGTCAGCCAAACGCAGAGTGTCAAGGACTGAATGTTTTCCCCCATTTGTGGAAGCTAGAGCAAAACCCTGGATTGGGTGAAAGATTGTGAAACTCATGTATTAGACCCAGCAAAGGTATAGCAACACATAATCTAGGGGAACCATAGATACGTAGCAGAGGGAGGGGAGAGGGAGGATAGAGAGGTTTCTAGTAAGACAATCAATAA
>PVKS010008810.1:50116-66908 GCA_004027875.1 Aplodontia rufa
ATCACGCAGGAGGTTGTGGAGAATATGCGAAATTGTATTCTGCTGTAAGAAGCAGTCATGGAAGCCTTTAAGAATGACAGTGTATGAGGGGGTGGATATTGAACAAATTGTATTGCTGATTTGTGTGCATCTAGGAATGTGACAACTAATTCCATCATTACGTAAAACTATAATGCACTAAAAAAAAGTTTAAAAAAGAATGACAATGTGCCCCTAGAAGAGCGCACGTGAGTGAAAAAATACTAAGGCTGTGCCATCCTGGCCAGCAGAATCCTTTCTGGGCAGCTGGTAAGTGCCTGCAGAGTCTCTGTTCCCACATCCTCTTCTCACCCAGTCCTCATTCTCATTCCCTGTTCCTGACCCCATCCTTATTTAACTGGGCCTCTAAATTCTCATCTCTGGCTTTGGGATTCAGCCTTGGTCTTTCCTCTTCAGTTTGACCTTCCTTGGGCTCCTACTCTCTTAGCCACTGGAGGCCATCAGTGGCCCAGAGCTCCATTCACACACTCCTGTTCATTTTCCAGCCTGGCCTCTTGATTTGAGGCTTTCAATAGCAGACAAGCAATTAGTAAATGTCAATTTCAATTTTTTCACATAACTTTAAAAACAAAATCTTCATCAAAACATCAAAACTGTCAGAGAAAGATTACTTTCATGAAGACCAATTAAATATTGAGGAAAATCATTTAAATGTCTAAACTATATTAAGATCTCATACAAATTGTCAAGAAAAAGATAACCTAACAAAAAAATAGATAAGAATATAACTAGTCAGTTTTCAGGAGAGAAAATTCAAACAGCCAATAAACATAGAAGAAGCTCAAATTCACTAATATTAAGAGAAATACAGACTGAGATAATAAGATATCCACTCACACCTACCAAATTTGAAATATTTTGAAAAAATGAATTTGCCTATTACCTATATTTTGCTTGTAAAATTAGTTCTTTGGAAAGCAATCTGGAAAAACCTGTTGAAATTTATTAAAATGTGTATGCCCATCAACCCAACAATGCAACCCTGAGAATTTAGCCCAAAGAAATATGTGTACCAATATGTAAATGTAGAAACAAAAAATGTCTGAGATTTTTTTTTCCAGTACTGGGGATTGAACCCAGGAGTGCTTTACCACTGGGCTTTTCACCACTGAGATACAGCCCCCAACCCCTTTTTATTCTTGGAGACAGGATCTCACTAAGTTGCAGAGGCTAGCCTCAAACCTGAGATTTTCCTGCCTCAACCTCCCAAGTTACTGATACTACAGGTATGCACCACTATACTCCTGATGATTTTTAATGCAAAAAAAAAAAAATGAGAAACTGGCAATCAGGCAAATGTCCATGTATGGTAAATGGCTGAAAAATTATGAACTGCTATGTTTCTAAAAAGTTGAATCGGGGCTATTCTAGCTGACTAATAGGTAACTCCACAAAGTTGAACGAGGAAGAAGTAACATCAACCCAACCCTGGGTGTGTTGGGTGGGAGAAGGAGATTATATAAGTGTGAAAGGATATACACTGGTTTGTGAACATATATTAGAGGTGAAGAAGGGAGCAAACAAAAAATCATAAATATTATGATCCCATTTGTAATATGTGGATATTGATACAAATCAGGAAAAAATAATTATTTTCCTACTTCATAACCTATGCACTCCTGACGTAGTAAGTAAAAAGTAAACACAAAAGTAGGTGAATGTACAAATTATGACTCTAGTAAAAACAATTGATTCTCCATATGTGTGTCTAACCTTGTACAGGTTTGCATGTACAGGTAAAAGCTGTGAAAATACCCACACAGCCTGTTATTAGTTACTCAAAGAGACTGAGATTGGCAGAGGTGTTGTAGAAATAAAGGGATAATTAACTTACTCGTAACTTTCACCTGTTATAATACCAAGTCTATAATTTGAAAGACTTCACATAAAGAAAATGTCACATGTCAATAGCATTAATTTATCTTTAACAGTCCACAAACAGTTCTTTAGAAGAAAACTCTGAAGCAAAAGGAATTTCAAATCTTTACCACTCTATTTCCTTCTTCTTGGGTGAGTTGGATATGAAATTGCTCAATATCTTAAAAAAAAAAACAGAAATAATTTAAACTTCAGCAAAAACAAGAGTACATTTTTGCCTGGTGTGAACAAATTTTTATAAAAGCAATACGGATTAAACAACTGCAGCAAAACAATATTTTCAAGACAGTAATCTCACAACAGAGACTCAAACACCAACAAAACCTCTTTTCTCCTCCTTTCTTTACAATCTATTTCAAGATTCACATTTACTTTGCTCTTTAATAGCACCGATACATGAGGCATTTTGTCCTTTTGCCCCGCTTCTTCCCTCCACAAGTATTTGCTCCCCTGGACCATCTGTCTTTATAGGGCAATGAGGGTTCATTAGCAGGGACTATCTTCAATTTCAAATATCAAACTTGTGTTTGTGTGGTTAGAAAATTCATTATATAAGACATTTGGGAGAGGCAGTTTTACTGGGATCAATTTCACAACCCTTAATGTCAATTTGTAGATGGTCCCTTATTATCAGTAACAATTGAGACTCAGTCACACCTTCAGTCAGTTCTAGTTACAAAAACATGAGACAGAAAATTAAGCAAGAGCACAGGGACTGAACACGAACCTCAGCCCTCATGCCTGTCCTCATGCCTTCCAGTCATAAATGAAAGACAGCCCACTAAACAAGTTCCACCAGTGGATTTTGTCCTTCCCCACTTCCAAAATTTGAAAACATCATGAAAGGTCATAACCTCTTATGATATAACCTTATTTGCTTTTACCTAAATTTGGCCAAGTTGGTATTTGTCCTCAGATCTGCCATGGAATTCTAGCAACCAGAGGCTTCCCCTCTCTCCATCCAAACGTCTATCTCCTTATATTAAGGTTTTCCACTGGGATAGACATGCTAATGGAGGATGGCCTGAAGAAGGCAAAAACAGCCTGCACACAGTCCACCATGTGACAAAATTGGAGATCCACAAGCCTGCTGTTCCCAAGACAGGACAGGGAGCAGAGCTTGAGGGAAGAACTCTTAGCGGCCAAAGCAAAGGCTCTTCCACAGGATTTCTAGGTCCCAAATGGACAAAGATCGGTGGGCCCTTAGCAGTGGCAAGGACATCTAGAAGATTCACTCGTGACCACACTTCATTAGAGACCATGAGCTGTTCACATGCCCCACATGGCACTTAAAGATACACTTACATTTCTCTTCTGATACCAGTAGCAGGTGGTCCTGTGTGAAAGGCTGACTTTTGACATGTGGATAGAGGAACTGTAAAAAGCAAATTAATCAAATCATAAGCAACTATCTTGCTTACACAAACATTTCAGAAGTTGTGCTTAATCACTGTACTGGTACACACCATACAGGAGACTGGGAGCCACACAAGAGGTTAGGGGAATCACATGCACTCATGGTGTGAACACACACATGCAATTTAAAGCAAGCAGGAAGGAGGAACATTTTCAGGACCTCAGTTTTCCCAGAAGGAGGTTGATCTCAGCACAACACTAACACCATTCATTTACATAAAAAAGCAATAGTTGAAGCTATTTCTAGGGATAATAGTTCCTATTTGGAATATCTGATTCTGAAGCCAATTAGAAGGAGCAAAGCAAACATTTATATAGTATGTTCTAGTTCACACAAAGAGTAATCAGTCTATTTGTTGCACAACTGAACCTAGTATGACTTGTTAGCCAAGTAAACATACTCCCCACTGTAACCTCCAAAGTCCCGCACCCCAGAAACAAAGCACAACATAACGGGATTTTCCAAGAAAGCACAGTGAGGCATGGCATGGCATGTGGTTGACGATTTACAAGCCTCAAAGACAGAATGGTCACCTGGAAAGAAAAGGCTTATTCCACCCCACTCCTCCTTTGTGATATCCTTTATATACCCCCATAGGACTAAGCAGGCAGCCAGAACCACGAGGCCTAAGCCCATCAGCTGTGACAACCAGGAAAACTGGTCACGGGATGACTCCAGTGACTTCATTCTTTCATCGTCAAAAGGGAGATTATAAACCATCCATTTTCTGGCATGAAAGACAGCTTAGTAGGTAAGATCCACCAGTAAATTTTGTTCTTTCTCCTTCCCCCAAGACTTACAAACATGAAAGGACATAACCTTTTGTTTCTATTTTAGTCATCAGCCTCACCAAAACCTAGGGGGAAAAAAATTTTTAATAGAGATAAAGAGAGATAATTTTATTTTTTCATCTGGCCTTTGTTTCTCTGACACTTAGTAGTGTATGTGATGCTGGGGTTTGAACCTGGGTTCTCGTGCATGGCAGGCAAACACTCCAACTGCTGAGCCACCACTCCAGCCCCACTAGGAAAAGTTTTTATAAGAATATATCACCTGGTATCCTAACTTTTCATAATGTTAGAAAAAACTGGTCAAATTATTTAAGTATTTATAGTCAAATTTCCCTTTTAGAATTAAAGAGCAAAGGGCTGGGGATAGAACTCAAAGGCAGAGTGCTTACCTAGCATGCCTGAGGCACTGGATTTATCCCACACATACATGCAAATAAAAAAAGTACATTCAAAATTGAAAAGTAAAACATCAAGTATACACCATTCTTCATGGCAATAATCTTAAATTGTAAAATAGATAGCAAAGTGGTGGCTACAAAAATATAGAATTACTCATGATTATGAAATTGTGCAAAAAGACTACCCTGTGATTGGCATCACATATATAATAGTAGAGCAAATATTCAGTGCTTCAAAATAAGCAGATATTCCTACAGAAGGCAGTATGGCTTCCCCAGTCTACCTAGGGTCTGCCCATTTAGGAACATGAGATGCTGAAGAGTCATCATTGCCAGCCTCTAACCCTCTGCCTGGTCTTTACATGGAGACCAGTAAGAAAGTGATTTTTTAAAAACCTCATTCAAGTGATGGTCATTTTTTCCCCTATTATGAGGTGGTATTATTAGAGCAAAGCCTGAAAGTTAAAACAAAAAATAAAAGAAAAAAAAACAGCTTCAAATACTGCTCTACAAAAGAGTTCAAGGTGATTTTTTGCATCCTAAATAGGAAGCAATGGAGATATTACACATATCTAGGGAAACATCTATATTTGTAAGTACGGAGGTAGACTAAGAACTGATATTTGTCTTTGGGAGGCAGTTGGTAGAATTGAATAGAGGGATGTGTATTTACCCCCTGGAACTACCTGAGAGATGCTGGTAACTAACTTTCAAAAGGCACCAGACTAGAGTGCAAGCACCACCCACCACTTCCTGCTGAAGTTCCTCTGTGAAGGTGCGCAGACTGGAAAATGTACTACTGGAGATCACCACAGATGTTTTGGTTAAAAAAAAAAAAAAAGAGAGAGAGAGAAAGAAATCCCAGTGAGAGACAGCACCCAGTAGAGGGTGGAATGTCATCTCTTTAGGCAAGGAGAGGAAGAGAGGGAAAGGTGAAGTACTGTGGATGGAGGTTCGGAGGAGTTTTTCTCTTTGGAAGCACAGATCTGAGAACCAGAGAGCAGGAGTAGGAACTGAGATGGGTGCACAGAGTAAGTTCAGGTTCTACTTGATTTGAATGGATATTTTTTTTCCTTTGGCCTGTAGATGCCACTCTATGACATAGGCTTTTAATTTTTTAAATTCACAATTTTAACCACTTTATACAATTTTCAGTAGCTTTAATTGATTTACCATGTTGCGTAACTTATAATAACTCTCCTATGCTCCAATTCCCTTTAGCTGCTCCAACCCTTCAATAATGTTTCTGTCATTTGCCCTAGGTGGGGATGCTGAGGAAGCCAAAACAAGCCAGAAAAGGGAAGTGTGCTCTGTCTTGTCACCCCTGCACCAATGACAGATTTCCTAGGGGAGGAGAAATAGAGCTTGGGAGCCCCATGCCAGGCCCTATCTAGAAGCAACAGGAGTGGAAAGGAAATGCACAACTGGAAGGAATGCAGACAGCAGAGGACCCAGGGCAGAGGGGAGCCAACCCCTCTCCTAACGTGCTGGCAGCAGGCTGAGTGGGCATGAGGAGGAACAGGAGGATGTGTCACATGACCCCAGTGGACTCCCAAGTAGACCAAAAGGAATGCTTTGACCTGAAGCAAAATGTGAAATTATACACAGGAAAATTAAGCCATAACATGTTCATACACCACTGATTCTTGTTATCTATGGTAACTAGGTTCCACAAAAGTCCCCAAGAAACTGTCTACTGCATACTAACCTTGCCCAGGGCAAAAACCAGGCTAGGTTACTGTGAGCCTCTGTTCATAGCACTTTTGTCAGCAAATGGTACATAAGCCAGTTTTACCTCTGTTTCTCTTTCAAGACACCTGTTACATATATTGTTGATACATAACATTAAGCTCAGGACCAACAGCACAACTCATAACAATATGAAACGTACCTATGTAACACAAATATTTTCTCTATAAGGTTCATCATAACCTTCCTGCCCTTGGGAACACTGGACAGTATTTCAGCACTATGCTGGGAGGGCATTTAAAATAGAAGTCACCATCAAATGCACAAAAATTAGAAAAATATGGCACCAGTGAAAACACCACTTGTTTATAGCATGAGAATTGAATCAACAAGGCAAAGCTCTCCTTGGTCAACCTCAACTAGGGACATGCACTCAGGCAACTTGAATATTTTTCATCACTCACTCAGCAAATGACTGCAAATGATGGGGAAAGTTCCATGAGTGTTAACATTGAGTTACAAATCAATTTTAGCAAATAGGGGAATTTGAAAACATGGAACCCACAAATAAAGATGACAAACTATGGGACAGGGTGGGGGGAGGGATTAGGAAGGATATCTAGGAGGCTGGAGGGTGGGAGTATGGGGGAATCATCTCAGGAGGAGATATCTGACCTCCACTAGATATCCATTTAACACAGGGGTTCTTCTGGGGGAAAGCATAGAATCATGGGGAATCCAAGGGGTGCATCCATGACATGGCATCAGCCTTGGTTAACTATGTAAATATACATTTGTTCTTGATTGTTTGATAATGATTTCACCTCAATTGTAACTCCGTATTCACCTAATAAAAATTAAAAAAAGACAAACTAGTCTACCTGCATTATACACAAAGTGCTTCTAATCAATTCACAGAATTAATTCCATTTAATCACAGATAACTAATCTGTAAATTATGTGAATACATTAAATAAAATTTTGTGTGTGTATGGTACTAGGGATTTAATGTAGGGGATAACACTGAGTTACATCCCCAGACACGTTTTTTATTTTGAGACAGGACCTCATTAGGTTGCCAAGTCTTGCCTGGAACTTGCGATCCTCTTGCCTTAGCCTTCCCAGTTGCTGGGATTATAGGAATGTACCACTACACTGGGTAAATAAACTATTTTAATGCTTACCATAAATGTGTTTTAATATCCTATGTTTTATCATGTAAAAACATTGCCTTACAATCAAATAAGTCATGATGCAGCAGAATCAAAGGAACTACAATTGAGTTCTTTTTTATTAGTTGAATATGGACTTACAATTGAGGGGGAATTATTATCAAACAATCAAGAACAAATGTATGTTTACATGTTAGCCAAGGCTGATGCCATGTCATGGTTGCCCCCCATGGTTGGGTTCCCCATGGTTCTATGATTCCCTCAATGGAACCCCTGTGTTAAATGGGCTTCTCGTAGAGGTTGGAGATCTCCTTCTGAGTTGATTCCCCCATACTCCCTCCCTCCAGTCTCCTAGATATCCTTTCTAATTCCTCCCCTCTCCCTGCCCCCCTCCCTATGTCTCCAGGTATGAGAAAATGCTCTACACCGTTAGCAATAAGAGAAATGCAAATCAAAACTTCAATGAGATACCACCTCACTCCTGTTAAGAGTGGCAAAATGAAAAATTCGAACAACAACAGATGCTGGAGAAGCTGTGGGAAAACAGGAACACTGTTACCTTGCTGGTGGGACTGCAAACTGGTTCAGCCACTCTGGAAAGCAGTGTGGAGACTCCTCAAAAAATTAGGACTGGAACCACCTTATGACCCAGCTATCCCACTTCTGGGTATTTTCCCAAAAAAGTTAGAATCAGCATATTATGGAGATACAGCTTCATTAATGTTTACAATTGAGTTCTTAATTTCCATGTTTGTAAAGGAAGAACAAGTGCTTCTGGCTGTACTCATCTGCAAGATTGCTTTGAGAATTAAATGTGATAATGTGTGTGAAAGCACTTCATAAACATTTTTCCACTAGGTTTCAATAAATGACAAGTTTGCTTACCTGTACCCAAATATAGCTATCCACTGCTTTTAGAACCTTCACATTGTTAACAGGGTGGATTTCAACCAGCAAAGTTAAGCACTTTGATCCTACAGAGGAAAGAAGGGTTTTAGAAGTGAAGATTAGAATATCACACATTACTTTTTCCAAAGAAATTCCTGGTAAATCCTATTACACCAGCTATGAACAGACAAAGCATTTCCCTTTTATCATAAAGTCCCTGCAGGTGACAAAAACTGTAATTCTATCCCCATTCCACTCTTCAGGGATATTGATGACTCCAGGAACCCAAAAGAGCAGTCTAGCACTGGACCTGCCTTCTACATCCTTGGATACTGTAAAGAAGTTATGTTTTATTGAGAACCACAGGACACTGAAAAAATGAAAACATTGAAAGAGAAATCTTTGAGCAGCTCTGGAAACAACAGCAGTCATGAAGGGAGAAAAGGATCACATGTAAAACACAAGTGGTTTCCAAAATAGAAGAAGTCATCCCTTTGAACCCTTACCAGCAATGGACAACAGCAGCTAAGGAAATGGATTTTAATGGGCATCATCTCCCCACAAATTATCCTGATTTTAAGATTTGCATATACGTATATCTGAATTTGAAACTGTAACTGCTTCCTATTATATTAGCTATTCCTTAAAGAAAAGTAATTTTCTTAAAGTTTCCTTTTATTCTTCATAACCCAAAGTAGGTTTCAGTAGGTGGTGTAGCTTAGTGCCTTGCAGGAGTGAGGCCCTGGGTTTGATCCCTAGCATGTGGAGGAGGAGGGGAACCCTCTGCCATTTTCAACACCACTTCCTAGGTCATATAGGCTCCTTAATATAAATAAACACAACTTGGTGTCACTCCAATTCTGCAGCACAATGGCAAATACTGTGTATGAAAATATAAAGATATTTCTGATTCATGAACATATTATGGCTGATAGTGCCCATCAGTAGGACAGGCTGGGTTTCCCTCAGGAACAATGATAACGGCCCACTTAGGGCCCCAGTGTCATATCTGAGCAAATGTTGTAAAAGATAACAATTAAGCAGAAGTCCATGGTCACAGGCTAGAAGGGGGTTACCACAGATATCCAAATTTAGGTCAAAGATCCCCCTCCCCCACTACTAACTCTCAGAAAACAAAGTATTGCCTTGTATTTGAGTTCTTAGGTCTCTAATAAAAATCAGGTGCTCTCTCTCAAGGACTTTATTTTGAATAATAATGTACAATTTGGGAATGGTACAGTAGCCTGGAAATTAATACCAGTTTTCATATTTAAGAAAGTAACATGATAGCATTGATTGAAAAAAAAGAAGGTGGGGCTGGAGTGGTGGCTTGCCTAGCATGTGCAAGTACTCAGGTTCAAACCACAGCACCACGTACACAACCAAGTATCTGAGCAACGAAAGCCACATGAAAAACTAAAGTTGATTCTCTTTCTCTCTCTTTAAAAAAAAAAAAAAAAAGTAAAGAATGTAAAGCAACTTCTTGGATATGGCCTAACAACTACACGGATAGATCATTCTGCTAACATGTCTCTTAAAGATCACTTGAACAACCAGACAGCAAGCAAGTTAGGTGGAATCACAAATATAAAACTACAGACTGAAAATCAAATGCTTGGTAAAAGAGCACTTGTAGCTTAGGATAAAAATCCTAGTGACAGTTTGTATAACAATTCAAAAGCAGTGCATTACCATAACTGGGACAGAGGCAAAGGTGAGGAGCTTTGGGAATCTGCTTAATTGGTTCAAAAACTGGCTCTGGGAATAAGACAGACTTTGATGTCAAAGATACTTATAGAAAAAAAACAGAGTAGAAATGTTCTGTGAAGGATGAGAATGGGGAGGGGCAATTTTCCCTACTGATATTTTAAACGTGTGTAACTATTAAATAAGACAAACTGATGTTTAGTTATTTTATCTCTTGCCCTAAAAGTTCATATATTACAAATGGGAAAAACTTTCAGGCGGAAATGGGAACTTTCTCAGTGCAAAAATAATCAACTGATATATATAAGAATTCATAAGAAAACCAGCTACCTTCTCTTATCTTCAAAATGGAAGGACCTTTGAGAGCAGAGGTCATCTTCCTCCACTAATTTTCCCCTTCTCTAGTACAGCCCAGACAATTAATATAACTAGCACAATTACGAGAGCAAACCTTTACAAACAGGAATTTCCTCAGTAACATACATGTGCTTTCACAGTGAAGCAGTAAGCATTAAGGATTAGGATTCTGGAGATGTCATTTCTAGTCTTGGCTCTGCTACTAACCTAACAGACTTGAGCATACGACCATGTTTCTCTAGGCCTCAATACGTTGTTATAAAATGGAAGACTACAGAACCAGATATTCCTTTTTATTTTTTTAAGACAGTGTGTATGAGAGAGAGACAGAATCAAAGAGGGAATCAATTTTTATTTTTTCACATGGCTTTCGTTCTCTGACACTTAGCTGTGTATGTGCTGGTGGGGTTTGAACCCGTGTCTGAACGCAGCCCCTAGCACCAGACATTTCTATAATCACTTTCAGCCATAAAATCCTATGATTCCATGAAGTGCTAAATTTGTATTAAGAATGTAGAAAATTGGGGCCAGAGCAGTGGTTCAGCGGTTACAGTGCTTACCTGGCATGCGCAAGTACATGAAACCCCAGCACCACATACACAATGAAATCTCAGAGCAACGAAAGCCACATGAAAAACTAAATAAAATTGATGCTCTCTCTCTCTCTCTCTCACTGTCCCTCTCTTTAAAAAAAAAAAAAAAAAGAAAGAAAGAAAGAAAAGAAAAGAACGCAGAAAACTGAGATATCAGTGGAGCCTGGGAGGGCATCACCGAAGGGGCCAGGTAGGATATGGAGATCCTAGGAAGAGACACAGCAAGATCAAAGCATGGAGACAGGCATGATGCAGGTGAGTGGAAGCACCCAGTCCGACACAGGCAAGGGCACACCTCTTGAAATGGTGGCAAGGCTGGGTTTCTGGTGGGCCTTGTTCTGGAGGAGCTCTGACTAGTGCAGATCTTGAAATGACCCACAGCTCGGTGGAGCATCTGGAGCATTACTGCCCTTAACACTGCATGGGTCTCCAGGAGTCACAGTGGCAATGAGACCCCAACATATGTGGTCCCTCCAGTTGCTGCCCACTGGCAGCACTGTGACAAATGTAACTCCACAGGGGAGGATGTGGAGGACAGCCTAGGCCTGGTTTCCTTGAGAAGCCATTTTCTAAATAAAACTTTAACTCTGCTATGGTCACAGCCAAGGAGAGAAGCACTGTTGATTAAAAAAAAAAAAAAACAAAAACAAAAAACCCTGCACAGTATGCGTATCAAGGAACTGTGTTTTGTTTGAAAAATGTTTGCTTCTTTTGCAACGGAAAAATCTCATTTTAAGTGATAGAGTGTTAAATACCACCTTGTAGCAAATTACATTTTTTAAAAATCAAATGACTTATAAGAGCATTCATAAAATAAATCTTTCCAAAATATCCATCCAAAGGACAAAACATTATAATAGACTCTCTAATGCTTTCTGACTATATCATTTCTGAAATCTTAACAAAAATGAAACCTTCCTTGGATGAACCCTGATGACCTATCTCCAGTCCCAACCTCCCAGCTGAGCTTGACTCATTAAAATTCCTACCTCACTTCTCTATCAGCATGTCTAACAGGCATGTTGAACTAAGGGTCCCCAAAACCAAATTCTTTGCTACTCCCCCATATGTAACCTGTTCTGACCAGAAAAAAATTAAATATATGTGTATACATACACATATATGTATATATATACATATGAGTCATCCTTGACTTATCTCTTTCTCATATGCCTATCAAATCTAGAAGCCAGTCTTGATAGATCATCTAAACATATCCAATACAATCTCTTATCCCTTGTTTTACTCCCCGAGTCCAAGCCACTGGGTCATTTTAATAACTTTTCAACTAGTCTCCCCATTTTCCCCTGCCCTCCCATTGTCTATTTCCCACACAGCAGCTACAATAACCCTTCTGTAAAATAAGTCAGATCACACCCCTGCTTAAAATCCACATTGATTCCCATTTTACCCATGGCGAAAGCCAAGTCTTTACAACAGCCCACACTTCACCCCATTTCCCTCTAGCCTCAGTTCTTTGCACTCCACCCCTTGTTCACTCTACTCTAGCTTCATTGACCTCCTCACTGTCTTCAAACAGTGAATCTACCAAGTATAGTCTGGCTTCAGGACCTTTGTGCTAGCTGTTGGGTCTGCCAAAAAAAAAAAAAATGCTCTTCCCTCCGTTCTTTTAGATCTCTCTTTAAACAGCTCCCTAACAGTGCTTCCTAGGATCATTTCCAAATTAAATTAATATCATTATACTTGCCTTAGACTCTGCTTATGGGGATGTGCAAACTAAAATGAGAAATTATCTCAGGGGAAGGTTCACTTGCCATGTGGGGGTTGGCATGAGGAACTGGGGATGCTGAATCAGGGGAGAAGACACACCAAAGTGGGGTATTATAAAATTAGTGACCACCTTGGATCTTAAACTGCTTGAAGGGCACCTCAGAATTACTCGTTCCAGGGATGGAATGGACTTTAGTTCCTCGATCCCCAGTGATCATGAGTTGCCCTGTCGTGCATTATTTTTCAACCATACTTCCTTGCTACACAAGTATAGGCAATAAAGAGATTTTCCCAGAGGCCCCCGGCGGAAAGCAAGAGGTAGGTAGAGCAGCTGAGGTAAGGCACTGTCAAATTAAACCTGGGCAGTGCTGGTCCTCACCCCGTGGCCAACATAAAAGGTAGACTAAGTAAAGCTAGTCTATACCCAGTACAATAACTCATTCATTCTGTTTTTAAAGACACAAGCAGTTAATCTCACTATGCAAGCTTAAAAGACTGAGCAAACATATCTTTATAGAATTTACTGCTTCATCAAATAAAAGTTCAAATTTGATCTGAAAGTACATTTTGTAGCATATATAGTTACCATTAATTATTGCTCTGCATGACAATCATGCATGGATGATAAATATCAAATAAAAATTACAGTTATAGCTGGATTTACCAGAATAAAAAAAGTCTATGGCTAATAGGAATAAGGCACAAGAATTGGGAGATACAGGGAGCAAAACCAAGGTTGTGTACTGATGATGCCCAGGCAATCTCAAGAAACCCAAGCAGGGAGGAGCAAGGCCTCTGCTTTCTCATATAAAGGGGTTTATTATTCCAGGAGATCAAGCCCAGACCCTTGTTTTAGGAGTCAGGATACCAATGCTATAGATCATATTTTGCTGAAGTTAGTCCAGTTCCATCTCCTCTGAAGTGAGCCTTGCACCTAATTTTAAGAGAAGCAGAGAGTGCTGGGAACTGCCTAAAGGAGGACACTGCACAGACGAGTGTTCTGTGTATCACAGCAAGGGGAGGGAAGGGCAAACAATACAATGAGATTGCAGGGAAGCTCCTGCCCACACCTGCCATAAACTCTTTTGCTGAGCACTCCCAGAAGGTCCTCTCCAGACTTGATTTTGGTCCCTTGCCTCTCGAAGCTGCTTCTGCAGGGGAAGTGGGCCATGAGACTGCCTCATAGGTCTCCTACGAATGTAGGTGTAAAGGGTTTTTCCATCAGATGCAAACACAGGAGAAACATCTGAGTGGGAACTAAGGTAACAAAAGAAGGAATTCAAATGCCAAATAAACAGACCAGACGGAAAGCACCTGGGATCAGAACAGTCAGGGACTGATGGGAGATCCACAGGTGGTGGCTCCTGCCTGGGAAGGATTTTAAAAAATACTTTTACAAATTATATTTTTACACAAAAGTCCAGACTTCTCTTAACAAACGGAAAGGCTGACCCTGATGGACTTACTGCCCCACATGACAACAAACAGAGCTGAGTAGTGGCCCCTGCAATGTCTCCCAAGGGGGATCACCACCACACCACTAGTCTCTATAGCTCTTGAACTCTTTCTCCCCATTAAAGGGGAGAAACATTTCCTGGTTTCTATGTTAAAACAGAAACAATAAAGACACTGTTTTTCTTATGCTCACTATAGACAAAGTATCCCCAGCATTATGCCTAGTGTCTTACCCGTAGAAGTTCACAATACTGTTGAGTTATGGACAGATGGATGACACAGAACGTTAAATTAAAAGAGGTGAGGGGCATCACACAGCTAATAAAGTACCAAGTGGGCCTTTGCTAATGAGAAAAATTGGTTTTTATTTTGTATTGGTGGCCTATTTACAACGTATGAGGTTACAGTCAGTACTCCACCAGAAAGTTTTTTTTTAAAACAACTTTAATTTTTCACATGGCCTTAGTTGCTCCAACACTTAGTTGTGTACGAGGTGCTGGGGTTTGAACCCGGGTCCTCATGCTTGCCAGGCAAGCGCCGAAACCCCTGAACCACCGATCCAGCCCTCCACCAGAAATTGTTAAAATGGTATTTGTGACTTTGCTAACCTTTTTCCACAGGTTTTGGACATGGGGGTCTAATGTAGAATCAGCATCATTCAGGTGATAATTATCATCTTAACCATTTTGCTATTTACTGTTTGTCTTCTATACCTTGATGTTTACTTGAAAAATAAAAGTTATACTTTTGTTCATGCTTAAATGATCACTGCCTTTTCATTCTAAGATAAAGCTATTCCTAAAGTTACTTGGCATTTGACTTATTCCAGTAAATCTTCATCTACTAATATACAGAAAAGTATAATTTCATTACCTGGTTGAAGTTCATTCTTTCTACCTTCTTTAGTAGACTGAACTAAACTTGCAGCTAATGGAAAAAGAAAAAGATCTGTTAGCAATTGATCCATGTGGTGGTTTGTTAAAGCTTACCATTTTATACCTGAAATAAATAAAAGTTCAAAGGGAAAGTCAATGGAACATCGTAGGTATACCCTTCAGATTCTTAACAAAATTAATTTCCCAAGAACATTTCTTTCCCAGAAATTGCTACAGAATAATCAAATATTCTAAAACCCAATACTTTAAAACTTTTAAAAGATGTAGTATAGTTCTTAATAAGTAACAATAAGAGACTGACTTACCAAGTAAAGTTCTCTCACTGTTGACAGAGCAACTGACAACTTGCAAGTCTTTCTCAAAGGTATATAGATGCTATTAAAAAAAAAAAAAGGGGGGGGTTATTTTAATTTAAAGTTTTACACTAAAAACAATGACACAACAATGAATTCCCATTGAGCTCTGTACTAAGTATCATCATGGTGAAATATTTCACTAAAGAACCCTCAATGAACTACTTTATCCATGCCGAGACATTCTGCAGTAACTTTTAAGAAAAGTTTGCTACTTGAGGGCATATTTGGCACTGAAACTTAGCCATGAGATTACCTAACAGTGGTCAGGAGCACAGACCTTGGGACCAAACTAGACCCACCTCCTAATTGTGACGGTCACTTGCAAGCTGTGTGACTTTAGACAAATTATTCAATCTCTATATCCCCCCATCAATAATACATGAATCATAATACCCATCTCATAAGATTGGTAGGAGAATCAAGAAAAAAACATATGAAACCCTTAATACAATGTGTGCTACACATAATAATCAAACATTAGTATTACAAAGTTTTAATCAAACAACTGACCAGGATATCATTAGTTAGGCCACAAGCATACCTCATATTTAGAGAATTAGCAAAGAAATGCTCTATAATCTTTTCCTTATTGCTGTTAGATTTGTTCAAAATATCAAAAGATTTCATTTCCCTAAGAATTAAAGAAAATGAAAATGGTCGTGTAGGAGGAGGATGTGATGTGTAGATTGAGGAACTGGAGACAATTGTAGTACATTAAGCAAACTCTTAAAAGTTCACCCAGAAGATGAGGAAACAATGAAGTGTCTTAGACCTCAAGAGAATAGCAGTAAATAGCAGAAGTATTAAGAAGATAAACAGTACTGACAGGCTGAGAAAGCACTGAACACACCACATTGCATGGCTAAAAATTAGCAAAAAATACTAGGGAAATGAGGAAGCACACACACACACAACACACACAAAAAGTACTTGGAGTTAATAAGAAAGCACTGAACTCCTGCGATAAATTTTGGTTTTCTTTGACTTGCACTAAGGAATTCTAATTATAAGTAAGAAGGATCATGGAGATATTTTATAATTAAAAGAATAAAACATTAAAAACTAACACAAACTAACAAGTCAAAATCTTACATTATACAAATCAATCCCAACCCCCTTCCAAAAGGAAGCATGATTATAATTTACTCTGTAGCCTTCCAGATCTTTTATTTTCAATGTAGTATACCCTTACATTTCACAGTTTTCTTACAAGTTTTTAAAAATATAAATAGAATGTATTATCCTTACAACTTGCTTTTTTTCATGTAATAATGTTTTGGAGTGCCTTCTGTGCCACTATACATTTATAAACTTTGTTTTATTTAAAGAGGGACAGAGAGAATCAATTTTATTTAGTTTTCCATGTGGCCTTCATTGCTGAGACTTCATTGTGCACGTGTTACTGGGGTTTGAGCTTGAGTACTC
>PVKS010008811.1:0-66724 GCA_004027875.1 Aplodontia rufa
TATCAAACTTTATACACATTGATTGCTACAGTTTTGACAATGTTTCCCCCTCATCTGTATCCTGTATCGCAATATACTTCTAATAAAGGTGGAAAAAAAAAACGGTGCTGGGAAAACTGGAAATCCACATAATAAAATGAATCTCAGACTCTCTCACACTGCAAAACTCAACTCAAAGTGGATCTAAGACCTAGGAATTAAACAAGAAATTCGGCACCTACTGGAAGAAAACGTAGGCCCAACATTCCAACACATTGGCACAGGAACTGACTTCCTAAACAAGACCCCCAAAGTGCAAGAAGTAAAAAGAAAAATCAATAAATGGAATGGCATTAACTTGAAAAGCTTCCTCACAGCAAAGGAAACAAGAGTGAAGAGAGAACCTACAGAGTGGGAATAAAATCTTCGCCCCCCCCCCAACAACTCAGATATGGCATTAATATACATGATATACAAAGAACTTAAAAAAAATAAAAAAACAAATACCCCCATCAATAAATGGGCAAAAGAACTAAACAGACACTTCTCAAATGAAAAAACATAAATGGCCAACAAATACATGGAAAAATGCTCAACATCTCTATCAATTAGAGAAATGCAAATTAAAACTACACTGAGATTTTACCTCACTCCAGTTAGAATGGCCATAATCAAGAATATGAACAACAATGTTGGCAGGAATGTAGGGAAAAGGGTATATTTATATATTGTTGGTAGGATGCAAACTGGTATAGCCATTCTGGAAAACAGTCTGGAGATTCCTTTAAAAATTGGGAATGGATCCACCATTTGACCTAGCTATCCTACTCCTTGGTATAAATCCAAAGGACCTAAAAGCAACATACTACAGGGATGCAGTCACATCAATATTCATAGCAGCTCAACTCACAATAGCTAAGCCATGGAACCAACCAAGGTACCCTTCAAAAGATGCATGGATAAACAAATAAATTGTGGCATATACACACAATGGAGTATTACTCAGCTGCAAGGATGAATGGCATTGTCATTTGCTGGCAAATGGATGAAACTGGAGGTATACCACAGTAAGTGAAATAAGGCAATCTGAAGAAAACCAAAGGTTGAATGTTCTCTCAGATACGTGGAAGCCAACATGAAATAAGGCAAAGAAGCGGAATAGCCAAATGGAAGGAAGTGGAGGAAGGAGGAATGAAGTAGAGAAAGTTAATGGAAGGAATCAGACTTAACTTGCTCCATGTCCCAATATGAACATAATGTGAATCTAATCAATATATAATTCAATGACATTTTTAAAAGGGAGGAAAAGCCATTAATCAACAACAGAAAGACCAGAAGAAGGAAGAGAAAAGAGATGAGGTGGGAGGATACTGGGGACTGAATTAGAATAAGATATATTGCATGCTTTTACAGAAATGTAAAATTTTAATCCTATTGTCAAGTTTATTTAAAAAGAACAAAGGGTGACAGGAAGAGAGGAGGAGGGGAAATGTTGGAACTGAGTTAAAACAAGGTACACTCTAGAACTTATGTCATTTGATATACTATTGTTATGTACATATAAAAATATTCTTTATACGTATAAGAATTATGTCACCACACCTGTGTATAATATGAAAAATGTATGACCCAAAAGAGGCAAGGGACCAGGGAACGGGAGGAGGGAGGTGGGCAGGGGTGCTGGGGGAGATATTGACCAAATTATATTGCTCTATCATGTGTATCTATGAATATGTGACAATAAATCCCATCATTATATATAGCTATAATGCACCAATTAAAATGTTAAAAGACAAAATTAATAAATGTTGGTGAGATTTCAGAGAAAGGGAAACTCTTACATACAGTTCATGGGAATGTAAACTAGTATAGCCATTATGGAAAACAGTATGGTGTTTCCTCAAAAGACTAAAAAATTGGACTACCATATGATCCAGTAATTCTGCTGCTAGGTGTATATCCAAAGAGATGGAAACCTATCAAAAAGATATTTGCACAACCATGTTCATTGTGGTACCAGTCACAAAAGCTAAAATACAAAATTGACCCCACATCAGTAGACAAATGGATAAATATAATGTGATACATACACAATGGAAAATTATTCAGCCACAATAATGAATAAAATCCTTTCATTTGCAGCAACATGAATGGAACTAGAGGTTACAACATCAAGAAAAGCCAGACACAATGGAGAGGGACAGAATTATGCTTAGTGAAGTCTCCCAAGCTCTGAGACTCGAGGGCCGAATGGTTTCTCTCATCTGTTGATGCTAGAATTTATGGGGAAGCAGTAGGACAGACGGCTAACAAAATCTCAAATTGAATGACTCTCAGAGTAACGGGGGATGGCTCTCTAGGATACTTGGAGGTGTAGGGAGGGGGATGGGGAGGGAGGAGGGTGTATGAAGAACTCATAGGAGTCTGGAGATTGGGAAGATGGGGGAACCATCCCAGAAGCCGATGCCATTCCTCCATGAGATACCCATTTAACACATGAGTTCTGGGGGAAACTGCAACAGGTGAAACCCATGGTGGTTTATCTATGCTTTGGCATTACCCCTGGATAACAAAGTTTATATACATTGATTGCCACTGTTTTGATAATGTTTCCCCCTCAACTGTATCCTGTATCTCTATATATGTCTAATAAAAAAATAAATATTAAAAAAAAGAAAAGCCAGACACAGAAAAAGAAATACCACGTATTACTATTTGTGGAAACCATAAAGTTGCTTTTGCAACAGAACAAAGTAGAATAGTGGTCACTGGAGTCTGGTAAGAAAGTTAGGGGCACCAAAACACAGGAAGAATCTGTTCTGGATTTCTATAGCAAAGTGAAGTGGTAGCTATTGGTTAATGAACCTACAATATATTTCAAAATAACTAGAAGAATACAAAATTCCCACATCTAAAAATGGTAAACATTGAGAGACATACTTATTACCCTAATTATTACACGTTGTACCATGTGTCAGATTACCCTAATGTACCCCTTAAAGATGTACAAATATCATGCATCAACAAAAATAAAAAATAAACCAGATTCAGAAAGGCAGTGACACGTAGTCTCACTTGTATGTGGAAACTAAAACAGTTGATTTCATAGAAGAGTAGAAGAGTGGTTCTATAGGTTAGGAAGGGTAGAGCACTGGGGGAAAATGGTGAGTTTGGAAAATAGGTGCCAAAACACTTTCTTGGAAGAATAAGTTCTGATGTTCCACTGTACAGTAAGGGTACTACAGTTCTCAAAAATTTATTACACAATTTATGCGCATGGAGAGAAGAGCTTAAATGTTCCTAACACAAAGAAATGATAAAGGAAATGAAAATGCTAATACCCTGATTTGATCACTACACATTGTGTGCATTCATCATATTTTCATACTATACCTCATAAACATGTGCAATTATATAACAATAAAAATAAAATAAATTCATATCTTCCCAAGCAGCCCAGATAGAGCAATAAAAAGAAAAATCATGAAATGAATGGTAAGAATGCAACTAACTGCAATTCAAGAATATGTAGGCTGAAGTTACATGAAGTCTAGTAGCGAGAAGAGAATATTTTTTTCTAACCACATAAGAACTCCTTCGTGCAGGGTTTGGGAGAGATCTGTTTCTCCACCCCCGTCCCAACTTGTTTAAAGTACCTTGGCAATGTCTTAAAGCATCTGAGGAACTGGTGAACTAAACTGCTGCCTGGCTAACCAATTTGTTAATTTTTCTTTTACCTGGGTTGAGGCTCCCACATCCCTCTCTCCTGTTCAGATTTCTAAAATATCAACATTAGTCCAGAGGAGTGTGGTATCCACTCAAGATTGACTTAGTTCCCTGGTTGGACAGCTTCCTACCTGGACCCTAAAATTCATTAATCCTCCAAACTCTTTAGCCTCCTTCTCAGCTTCAATCTGTGATCTCGATCTATCATAACTCATTCCTATTTCTCATGGGAAAGCTATAGTTTAGAGTTAACGTTATCTCTCTACCTAGTTATTATCTACTTTGGGGGATCATATGACTGGAGAAAAACTTAACCGCATTGACTCCTCTCTTTAAATTTACAGTCATGAAATTTAGGATCATTCTGGGGTACCCAGAATATCACATGGCACTCATGTCATTTTTCCTAGTCCATCTATTCCTTCATTGTCCCAGACCTAAAAATGTGATGCAATTTACTAACCTACTGCTTTCTCTACTCCCATTTCCTCTTGAGTCAATTCCAACCAGGCTTTGACTCCCACCCACTCCATTCAAACTCTTCTTATTAACTCTCCAATGGCTTTTATGTTTCTCAGTCCAGTGGCAGTTCTTAGTAATCATACACTTAACCAATTGGCAGCAGTTAAAAGAGCTGGACACTTCTTCCTCTGTAATACACTTCCATCATTCAGCTTCCAGAACATTATAGTCTATTGGTTTTACCATTTCACTAGATCCTCTCCTCAGTCTCTTTTGTAGCTTTTTCTCCATAACCTCTTAATGTTATGATTTCCCAGAACTCATATCTACATACTCAACCCTGGTGATATCATTGAATCTTATGGCTTTAAATTTCTGTGCAAATAACTTCCAATTTTTATCCTTAGATGACCTATCTCCTCAGAAATCCTGACTCCTGGGGCTGGAGCAGTAGCTCTGCAGTTACAGCACTTGCCCGGCATTCACAAGTACATGGCTTCAAACCTCAGCACCCACATACACAACTAAGTGTTAGAGCAACAAAAGCCATGTGGAAAACTCAATAAAAATTGGTCCATTCACTCTCACTCTCTCTCTCTCATATGCTGTCCTCCTCTCTTAAAAAAAAATCAAATCCAGACTTCTGTATTTCCTTGTCTACTCAACATTTTTATTTGGATGTTTATTATAAATCTAATACTTCAATATCAAACTCAACTCCTGGTATCCCTCTCACTGATCTGTTTTATCTAGTCTTCTCTATCTCATTACAGGACTGTTCTGACTTTTTAACTTCTTAGCCCCAAACCTAGGAGTTAGCCAAGATTCCTTTTTACCTCTCACAATCATTTTTTAAAAATAAGTACTATGAACTTTATCCTAAACATATTCATCTAGGATCTGACCACTTCTTCCATTGCCACCACACTTATCCAACAATCCTGAGTGTTACAAAAGCCTTAAACTTTTTCCTCTAATTACCTATTTGTGCCATTACCCCTGTACATCAGATCAACAAAAGCACTTCTTTAAAGAAGATGAAATTGTATTCATCTGTTTAAAACCCTATGATGGCTTTCTACTCAGAGAAGTCCTTATATAATGGTTGACACAGCTTTACCTAGCTCACTCAGTTCTAAACAGTGAAATTTTTTTGATCTTCCAAAACTTCATAAACATTCCCTTGTTCCCTCAGCTTTTTTCCCCTTAGTTATTCAGACAGTTAATCACCTTACCCCATTTAATTCATATTTTTTAAAGTCATGTTATTAGTGAGATCTGTTGATGCCCTATTTAAAATCTCAACCACTCATATGCCACTGCCTCTTAACCTGCTAATTTTTTAATTTCTAGATAGCTTGTAATTTTATAACGTACAATTAACTGATTATTCTGATGATTGCCTCTGTATGTATGTATAATCTACTTCTAAAATTCAGAGGTTGTTTTTCTTGCAGTAATATTTCCAAACATCTAAATAATGTGATTGTTATTAAAGTAGATACACATTCAGTATTTATTTAATGGATGAATAAATGCTTCTAGGCCAAGAAGGCAAATAAAAAACTAGGCAGAGGCGAATTGAACTTGCATTGAAGAATATAAGAAAAAGTTGAAAAATCTGAATGGGATACTCAAAGCTGCCAAACTTTAAGCAGTGACTTGTGTAAGGTGAGAATGCATGAAGCTGAGCAAATAACAAATACCAAGAACAGCACAGCTCCTTGAGAGCTTGAAGCTAAAACACTGCTCATGTTTGCACATGTTTGGACCAATCACAGGTGAGAAACTTTCTCTAACAAACACTAGGAGCACTCGATAAAGATGCCACAAAGGTCTCGGCTTAGGAGGAGACTCAAATTAGCCCTGGAGAAAAGGCTACCCTAGACTCGCCCAAAGTTAGAAAGCCAGTTTTAAAAGTACCAAGTTAATCTGTAAGTAAATTCATGTCCTAGAAGACAAATCTTAACACTCTTCAAAGGATCACAGTAGAATCCAGACAGTAAAAGGAAAAGAAAACTTGGGGTCTTTCTGGTTCCATATGACTTTTACAACTGCTTTCTCCATTTCTGTGAGAACAACCATTGGAATCTTGTTAGGGATTGCGTTGAATCTGTTTATTGCTTTGGACGTTTTAGACATTGTAACGGTATTCATTCTTCCAATCCACTCCCAAGGATATGCTTCCATTTATTGTGATTTCCTCAATTTCTTTCTGTTATAGTTTATTGTACAGAATTTTTATTCTTTGGTTAAATTTATTCCTAAAATTTATTATTTTTGATGCTGTTGTAAATGGGGTTTAAATTTCTCTGTTAGATCATTTCTGGTGTAAAAATGCAATTAATTTTACATGTTGATTTTGTATCCAAGAAAACATGAGAGAAAAAAGTCTCTTTAAAAATGGTGCTGGAGAAAACACACATATTCATGGAGATTGAATAATACTCTATTAAATGAAGAATGGATCCAAGAAGACATGAGAGAAGAAATCCAAAAATTCTTGGAAGAGAATGAAAATGAAGACATAACTTACCGAAACCTCTGGGACAGCATGAAAGCTTTCCTAAGGGGAAAATTTATAGCACTGAGTGCCCACATTAAAAATGAAGAGAGATCCCAAATAAGTAAGTTTATGCTTCATCTCAAAGCCCTTCAAAAGGAAGAACAATCTAACCCCAAAGCCAGCAGAAGACAGGAAATTATCAAGATCAGAGCTGAAATCAATGAAATTGAGAACAAAAAAATAAAAAGAATTGATGAAACAAAGAGCTGGTACTTTGAAAAAATAAACAAGATAGACCACTAGTGAATCTAACCAAGAGGAGGGAAATGAAGCAAATCAATAAAATCTCCAATGAAAAGGGAGTGATCACCACTGACCCCATGGAAATCCAACAAATTATAAGATCATATTTTGAAACCCTATATTCCTCCAAAATTGATAATTTGGAGGAAATGGATAAATTTCTTGACACATACAATATCCCCAAATTGACTCAGGATGATATTGAATTCCTAAATAGCCCAATCATAGGCACTGAAATCCATATCACAATTAAAAGTCTACCAAAGAAGAAAAGCCCAGGACCTGATGGCTTCCCCACTGATTTTTACCACACTTTTGAGGAGGAACTAACACCTCTCCTTATTAAGGTATTTCAAGAAACTGAAAAGGAGGGAATGCTCCCATCCTCTTTTAACGAAGCAACCATAACTCTGATACCAAAACCCGACAAGGATACATCAAAAAAAAGAAAATTACAGACCAATATTCCTGATGAACCTAGATGCAAAATTGCTTACTAAAGTACTAACAAACTGTATTCAAAAACTTATAAAGATAATCCATCATGATCAAGTGGGCTTCATCCCAGGTATGCAGGGCGGGTTCAACATACGCAAAACAATTAATGTAATTCACCACTTAAATAGAATCAAGGACAAAAACCATATGATCATCTCAATGGATGCAGAAAAGGCCTTTGATAAAATCCAGCACCCTTTTATGTTCAAAACTCTAGAGAAGATCGTTCAGAAATGATCCTTTGAACCCTATGAAAAGGAAATATATTCTAAACCCTTAGCTAGTATAAATACTAAATGGAGAAAAGCTGAAAGCATTTCCACTAAAATCTGGAACAAGACAAGGCTGTCCACTCTCACCACTTTTATTCAATATTGTCCTTGAGATTCTAGCTGGAGCAATTATGCAAGAGAAAGAAATCAAAGGGATAAAAATAGGAAGAGAGGAAGTCAAACTCTCTCTTTTTGCTGATGACATGATCCTGTATCTGGAAGATCCAAAAAACTCCATCAGTAAACTGCTTGAACTCATAAATAGATTTAGCAAAGTGGTAGGATACAAGATCAACACACATAAATAGCTTTCCTATACATTAATAATAATAGGACTGATGAAGAAATCAGGAAATCAGTCCCATTCAAAATATCTTCAAAAAAAATAAAATATTTGGGAATTAACCTTACAAGGGAAATCAAAGATCTCTTCAACGAAAATTATCGGTCATGAAGAATGAAATCCAAGACAACCTAAGATGGAAAGATGTCCCATGTTCCTGGTTAGGCAGAATATAATAAAAATGGCCATTCTACCGAAAGCTTTATACAGATTTAATGCTATCCCCATAAAGATACCTATGTCATTCTTTACTGACATAGAAAAAGCAATTCTCAAATTCATTTGGAACAATAAGAAACCTAGAACTGCCAAAACACTACTAAGCAAGAAAGATGAAACAGGAGGTTTCACCATACCAGATTTAAAACTATACTATGGAGTCATAGTAACAAAGACAGCATGGTACTGGTATCAAGATAGGAAAGAAGACCAATGGAATAGAAGACCCTGAAACAAACCCCCAAATCTTTAAACATCTGATTTTTGACAAAGGGGGACAAAATATTACATGGAGGGGAGGCAGCCTCTTCAACAAATGGTGTTGAACAAACTGGACAGCCTCTTGCAGAAAGTTGAAATTAGACCCATATCTTTCTCCTTGCACGAGAGACAAATCAAAATGGATCAAGGGGCTAGGAATTAAACCAGCTACCTTGCAACTGATGGAAGACAAATTAGGTCCAACACTTCAGCATTTGGGAGTAGGCAAAGACTTTCTCAACATGTCTCCAAAAGTGAAGGAAGTCAAGTCAAAAATCAGTGAATGGATGCCATAAAGCTAAAAAGCTTTTGTACTGCCAAGGGAAACAATCAAAAGAGTCAAGAGGTTTCCTACAGAAATGGAGAGAATCATGGGCTATGATTCCTCTGACAGGGGCCTCATATCCAGAATCTACAAAATCCTCAAAAATCTCAACTACCAACCAAGGGTTGAATGTCTCCACTCATCTGTGGAGGCTGGAACTAGACCCTGGCCATTGAGAGAGGTGGTCTAGTATCATGTGTTAAATCCAGATAAGGTGTAATGTTATACAACATAATACTTTTTTAGAGATATTGAGGGAAGGGGAAGGAAGGGATAAGTGTAAGTAATGGGGGGGCACTCCTGGGGGTAATTCTAATATCCAGAATATATACACATTTTATTTTATTTTGTTAAAAACTTGCATGGTTGTTCTATAATAAATCTTTAAATAAAAAAAAAATGGTGCTGGAGCGGTGGCTCAGCAGTTATGGCACTTGCCTGGCATCCATGAGTACGCAGGTTTAAATGCCAGCACCGCGTACACAATGAAGTGTCCGAGCAACAAAAGCCACACAAAAAACTAAGATTGATTCTCTCTCATTGTCCCTCTTTCTTTAAAAAGAAATGGTGCTGGACAATGGTTTAGAGGACCAATTTTAGATATTAAGATTCCTGGATATGGGTAGAAATTCCAGAATTCTGATCTCTTTCACCTTCATAATGAGAAAAATAAACCCTAACTAAATAAGTTGTACCCTCATGTTAGCTGAAAGTGTCACTGTATTTGAAATTTTTAGGGTAAAGATATCCTAGAATTTAAAATAAAAATTACACAAGCTATGTGGAAGAGTTGTTCTATTTAAGTTACTTTTATTGCCAAGGTTATTTTGGTTGTTTCAAGACAGGCAGTGTTATAATTATAACTGATGGTCAACCTCTGCACGTGTTGAATGTAAACTAGGTTTGCTTGCTGAGCCAATCAGCCATGGCATGACATCAGGGTTCCTCTTGAGAGCACAGGATTTCCTGTGGTGGAATCAGAACTCTGCATAAGGGTCCAAGGCTGTGGAGAGCTACCCATGCCAGTGTTATGACCATATGCGACTCCCTTCTCCCAGAAATAATTTGGCCATCATGTAAATCTTGGGGGAAAAATTCTTCAGGTTACTTTATCACTCCTTTCTAATATATTAAAGGAGACTAAAATCTGCACATTTCATTCAAATGACATTAAAGAAATGCTTCAATATTGACACATAAGTATTTTGTTGCCAACAGTATGTTCATTTCAACTATTACATTCTATCCTTAGATTTTCTTAAGAAAGACTGATTATATTCAGAGAAAAAATGGTACTGGAAAACCTGGTACAGGCAAAAGAATGAGACATGAACCCTCATTTCATCCCTACCAAAAACAAAAGAATTACTCAAAAATGGAGTAAAACCTGAATATAAGACTTGAAACCACAAAAATCATAGAAGTAAAGGTCAAGGGAAATCTCCCTAATACTGGCCTTGGGGATGATTTTTTTAAATATATCACACCAAATGTTGAGGCAAAAGCAAACATAAGCAATGGGGCTACAGCAGAATAAAAAGTTTCACAGCAAAAGAAACCATGAAAGAAAAGAGAGAATAGGTAATCTACAGATTTGAAGGAAATATTTGCATCATCAGATAAAGGAAAGTCAAAACTACAATGAGATATAACTTCACACCTGTTAGGATGGCCATTTCAAAACAGACAAGAGGGCTGGAGCGGTGGCTCAGTGGTTGTGGCGCTTGCCTGGCAGGCACAAGGATACAGGTTCAAGCCCCAGGACCATACACACCACAAAGTGTTGGAGCAGTGAAAGTCACATAAATAAAACTAAATAAAATTCTTTCTTTCTCTCTGTCCTCCTCTCTCAAAAGAAAAGAAAAATCAGAGTGACAGAATATGTAATATGGAGAAGAGAACATTTGAACACTGTTGGTAGGAATGCAAGTTGAAACAGCCATTAGGAAAAACTGTATGAGGATTCCTCAAAAAATTAAAAATAAAAGCAGTATATCACCCAGTAATCTCTGCCGAGTATATGAAATTAGTACCTTTGCAGATATGTGTACTCACATCTTCACAGAAGCCTCATTGACAATAAAGATGGAAACAATCCAGTTGTCCTTTAGCAGATCTCTCTCTCTCTCTCTCTCTCTCTCACACACACACACACACACACACACACATATTTAGTCTTTGAAAAGGAGATACTGTCATTTACAAACACATGGATGAACTTGGAGGACATTATGCTCAGTAAAATAAGCCAGACATAGAAAGAAATATACCATGATCTCACTTACATGTAGTATCTTAAAAACCATCAAATACATAGAAGCAGTAGAACAGTGGTTATCAACAGCAGAGAAGGAAGGAAATGAGAAGTAGCTCAAAGGCTACAGTTGTAAAGGACAAATAAGTCTGGAGATCTAATGTACAATTTGAGGATTATAATTAACAATACTGTAAACGTACTAAGAATTTGCTAAGAGCAGACTTTAGGTGCTCTCTCTACACACACACACACGCACAAGACAACTGGGCAAGATGATGTATAGTATAATTTATTTGACCACAGCATTCACTTCAAAACATCACATTGTGCAACTTAGATATACACAGTAGAAAAGGAAGGGAAGACAAACCGACATTAAATATTGAAATGCTTGCAATATCCAGTGTCTAGTTAAAATAAAAAAGCATACTTGAAAAGTAGGAAAATGTGACCCATAACCAGGAGAAAAATTCAGTTCATTCAAAGCAAAACGCACAGAGAGAAAAATTTACTCTTGTGCTTTGTTCTTGCACGCTCAGTGGAATCACGTATGCAAAGCCTTCCTGGCTCAACATGAGCTGTTTCATGGTCTCATCTTTGTCTTCTTCTGAACTCCACTGAACTCACTCGATTTTTCAGTATATTATTTTGCTTTTACTTGGGTTCTTTCTCTGGTATCACATTTGCAATTAATGTGATAATCCAATGTATTATCATGAGGAAAAAACCAGAGCTACAAAAAATTTAGCCTTATCACCAGGTCAGGCTTCTGTTGATCACCTCATGGTATTGTCATCTTATTCTAAATTGTTGGAACTTCACTCAAGTAGGGCAAGAGGTAATTGGGTGGAAAGATCACCCTGAATACTGGAAACTCTTGTGATCACCTACTGATAAGGTATAACTGGATACCTACTTTGAGTTTTGTATTTGGGGCTGAATCAATTGTAACTATTGTTGCCAGGCCACCAGATCAAGGGTAGTTGCCATGGTGATGGGATGCAGAAGAGTTGACCAGATTTCCTTAATTTTCTCCTGCCTTAGATTGGGTTTGTGATATAGGAGGCTGATGTGAGGTGAATCTGCCAAAAATATGTCAAGTGACTCCAGCTAGGCAGTGAAGTTTAAGGAGTTAGAGCCTAATAGAAATGGGTCTGCACTGGCCGGGAATGGTGGCTCAGCAGTTATGGTACCTGCCTGGCATGTGTGAGTGCATGAGTACGTGAGTTCAAATCCCAGCACCACATACACAACTAAGTGTCTGAGCAATGAAAGCCACGTGAAAAACTGAATGAACATTGATTCTGTGTCTGTCTCTCTTCCTCTCTCTTTTAAAAAAAAATGGATCTGTACTGCTAACTTTTGGGACAAAAATGTAGAAAACTCTTCGGTGAACAATGGTTACTCTCAGTTTATTTTACAACCTCCTGGATATTTGTATAGTGACCCAGTTTTTGTAGCTCAACCTTTTGACTTATCTTCAGAATTATTTCATTTGAAAATGTTGATTGTTGTAACTAAACATTTGCTAAAATGTTTAGCTTAACCCAAAATGTTAATGTATTTCATTCACGGAATCAGATAACTACCTAATTTTGCAGAAAAATTACCAACATTTCTTCATTTCTTTAAAAATGATTTAAACTCAGCAGGCATCTCACCTCAGAAACAGCAAGTTATTAAATTTTAAAAGTGTTTTAGTGTGACATTTTAGGCATTTTGAAAAGTGCATGAAAGATAAGGTTACCTAACAGTAGGGCTGTTCACAACATCATTACACTGATAACTACTGGAGCCATTTCATTTGCATGAAGCCATTTGATTATGGCATTGGGAATCAAGTGATATTATGTTTGGAACCATTTGTGTGCTATTTATTTTAGCATAATACATATTTATTGGTATTTTATTCACAATATAAGTCACATGCTAATAACAGTTCAACAGGCTTTGGAGATGTGCCTTCTCATGTTCAATTAACAAGCTCATGAGTAATTCAACAAGGGAAACATACTATGAACAGCTCCTAGTCATATATTGAAAGCAGTATTTCTTCCACAGTTAAGTTGAGCAGATACTTTTATATGATCCCCTTTTCAGGGATGCCAGATTTAGTAAATTAAAATATGCCCAATTATATTTCAATTCAGATAAACAATGAATAAAGGTTTTAGTATAAATATATCTCGTGCAATACTTAAGACATACTTATTCTTTAAAAAAAACCATCATTCATCTGTATTTTAAATTTAACTGGGCATCTTATATTTTTTCCAGTAACTTGACCACTAGAAAGATGAACTTACTAACTTCTAAAATTTAACCACAGATATTTCAAGCTGGTATAATTCACAAAGAAATTCCAGTTGAGACCCATGACATTTAGATATTCCTTGAGCTCTTGACACTACACCCCCCAAAAAAATCCACTGCCATTTGGGTCTTGGATGGTACTAGAGAAATCTCAGGAGCTTTCCTTTTATGGAAATTACATCTCTACAGAATTACCTTGTATGGATGAGTCTACTAGAAGTAAAAGGACTCAAATCCTGCTTTAGAACTTTATTACCCCATGGAAAGTCCACTTTATTTTATATATATGTATATATTAATATATATTTATATATATGGGGTGTGTGTATGTGTGTGTATTTTTTTTTAAGATCACCTTGGGGGACCACCCATCAGATTATGTTGTAGAAAAACAAATGTGTTCCTGTTAGGAAACTTCACATCAATATTGATGGAATCTGAGCCCTACTAACTGAATCAGGTTAAGAGGGGGATGGATGCAAGTTCTGGGTTCTCTTAACACATTCCACACTGGGCTGTGTGAATCGTCAGGACCTTCACTGGAGGCAGTAAATGGAACATTTACTCATTGTTGGGGCTTCAGCTTTTGCTCAATGCCACTACTAGTAGTTAAATGAATTGCCACCACTATTAGTTAAATGCTAATAGTAATTCAAAACCTGTAGGTGAGCTGACAGGAATCCAGACTTATTCTCTCTTCCCATTCCCAGTGTGGTTCCCCTGTGTTCATCCACACCTTTTCCTTTTCTTGAGAGTATCTGGGAGATGACTGCATATGAAGACGACAACCAGAATGTTGCGTGATAAACTAGCGATGCAGAGGCTGAAGCTGATTCAGTTACTGCCAGTGAATGAACAGCCCCATGTGACCAGAAGCCATCAACACTGTCTACCTGTGTGTGTGATTTGTAGGTGATTTATAGAGTTCGTAAACTAAAGATTAATGAGAAGAGGAGGCAACCCAGGGCAAAGCATTAGTAAAGCAGGAAAGGGCTTTGGCTTTTTGGAATTGGAATCTCCAGGAGGATTCGCCATCATTTCAGCTGACTTTGGTGTCTAGCCAAGCCAGAGGCACTGACTGCAAGCCCATTTGGCTCTGTCTCCTCCTCTGCCACCCCTGGTGCCCCAGCAATCCTGCCACCACTGTGCAAGTTGGTCCCAGACCGAAGAACAGTAGCATTCTCCTTCCCCCGCTTCTTTGCTATTTTTAGACAAATTTGAAAAACAACCTATTCCTCTCATTTATTATTCTTGATGAATAGTAAATTATTCTAATAGCATTGACTGTTCTATTCATTTATTATTTGAGAATGATTAGAAGTGAATAGCTAATATGAAGCCTCACCAGTTCTAAAAATTAGACCTTAGATTTTTGTGTTTTCCTTTTGGCTCTGAGTAATTATCTCTATTGCTTCCTCTAATTCTGTCACACACACACCTCGTCCTTCTTTTCTCATTATGGTCTGTTTTGACTCTACATTCAGGATACCCTGTGCTCAAAAGTTATCAGGATAAGTGATAAATGAGCCTTTGGAATGGAATCTCTCTCAGAGAGCCAGGGTTTTAAAACTATGTTTAGTTTCAATAAGGTCTCACAACTCACAACCATACTATTCCAGTGCACAGAATACTGTGCAAGACTTGGCTTGCAGATGGCAAAAGAGGTAATTACAGAGTAAACCACATCGCTATCTATAGAATAGTCCCTAGCGGTTCCAATCTGAGGGCAAAATAATATATTTAAAATGGAAATTGATATAAACCCTTCTAATATGGATATTTTTGAGGCCTTATATTCCTCACTACTCCCCAAACATTCTTCACTTGAGTCAAAGTGCACCAAGCGTTTTCCCCAAAATATGACATCAATTTTCCCACTGTCTAAATTTTTTTCTTGGCCCATAATAGCTTTTCAGCTTTTCCATTCTACTTCCCATCTCCACTGGTGAAAATTCAATTTTTCCATGAAGACTTACTTTAATTCCCTTCTTTCATCCCTCCATCTCATTTTTTTCCCTTTTGTGACACTGCATGCCTCTCTGAAGGAGTCCACTCCTAACTGCCCACTGTCCTGTATAAAGACTGATTCACATTTGATGGGGCTTTAGACAGAATTTGGGGGGCTCCTCCTTTCCTCAGTATTAAATGAAAAAAATCAGGCACAAAAGAGTATTGTAGGAACAGGGTGATGAAGTATATAACCCAAACTCTACCCATTTATACAAGCAACAAAAATAATGGCAAAAATTGGCAGAATCAACTTCTTTAAAACTTTGAAAGCTAACTAAAAACTTGTAGCAATCAGGGATTGCATACTCAAGAAAATGGTTCACTGCTTGTGAAAACAATGAGCTTGGCAGCATTTTAACTTTTTTAATAGTCTCATCCCCAGCTCAGTGGTAGACTTCAAATTAATACTCCCAGTATTAATACTGGAAATAATAGATCCTCATTGTCAAAGAACTGTTATTATTTATTTTGACCAGTCTGTCTCAAAAGGCTTGTCTACCCCCACCCCCAACATAGGACACACTTAGTTCTAAAGCTGCAATGGGTTGTGGGTGGGTAAGGGTAGGAAGTTGAAGTGGGTACGTTGTTAAAATGTCCAGCTAAGTGTTTTAGTTACTGCTTCCAAAGGCAGAAAATAACTATTAGAATTGGGAAAAAAAACTAATTAAAACTCTTGGAATGAAAGGCTAGGGAATGAGATGCTCTTGAAAATAAAATGTTTGAGAGGCTTTGACATATTCTGGGAATGCAGAAAGATACACACATGCCCAGGTCTGTGTACATATTTAGGAAAGATCCAAAGAAGCCCTAAAGTCTCACCTCTGACTAACCTTGAGTGTCAGTTCAAAAAGTGAAGGCTAAGGGGGCTGGAGCGGTGGCTCAGTGGTTTTGGCGCTTGCCTGGCAAGCACGAGGACCCGGGTTCAAACCCCAGCACCACGTACACAACTGAGTGTTGGAGCAACGAAGGGCATGTGAAAAACTAAAAAAATAAAGTTGTTTCTCTCTTTCTGTCTCTCTCACTGTCCCTCTCTCTTAAAAAAAAAATTAAAAAAAAAAAAAAAGTGAAGGCTAAGGCAGAATGGCAAACTAGCTGGGGAAGTGTCAAAGCCACCCTCCCACCACAACACACACGCACACAAGAGCCCTCTGAAAAGGCTAATAGATTTCTTTGGTACCAAAAATTTAAGGAAATATATATCCATCTAACCATTAGTTAATCACCAAGAAAATTAAATAGTGACTTAAGTTAACACACAAGAGAAATAATATGACTGTACAAAATTAGTTCATAAAAATCATCAAAACACAACTTGCATATAAAAGCAATGATAAACTCAGGAAAAGAAAATGGTGTGACTTTTAGAGCTACCATACTACTATATTCAAACTGTCTGTGTTTTACCTCCCCCCATATTTAACACAGAAGCAGGTAGCCATGAAAGCATTAAACAAAGAAGCTCATGCCATAGGGGCAAAAAGCACAATGGCAGACTTAATGCCCTCCTTATCAGTAATTACATTAAAAATAAATTGATCAGCCTCTTCAATGAAAAGGCAGAGATTATTGTTTTTTAATTTGTGGGGAGAGGGGAGTGTCTCCATATGTTGCCCAGAGTAGTAGCAAACTCATGATCCTTGCCTCAGCCCCATGAGTATCTGGGATTACAGGCTTGTCCCACCACACCTGGCTCAGCTGAATGCAATTTTTTAAAAAATGGTCTAACTATATGTTATGTAACAGCCACAATTTAGATTCAGTTATAAATAGGTTGAAAACAAAGGGATGGAAAAAGATGTTCAATGCAAAGAGTAATAAAAAAATGATAAAGGGCCTACATGAATGTAGACAAGAGATGTCAAGACAAATACTAGAAAAAACAAAGGAGGATGTTATACGACAAAAAGTCAATCCACCAAGAACATCTAAAAACTGGAATCATATGTACTTAATAGAAACCAAAATACACAAGCAAAAGTTGACAGAAAGGAGAAATGGAATATTCAATATTTTAGACATCGACCACAGTTTCAATTCAACCACAGTTTCAATGACATGTAGGACAACTAGACAGAAAATAAGCAAGGACAGAAGATTTTTAACAGCACTGTAAAACATAAATGTTTTATACCTGTCTTTTAGATTTAACACAAAACAGTACCATATTTTCTACAAGGTACATGAAATATGCGCTACGATAAACCATGTGATAGGCCACAAAAACACATCTTAATATGTTGAGATGATGAACGTATGTTGTCTGGACACATGGAATGAAATTAGAAATGAACAGAGAACAAAATTTTAAAATTAGTAAATACTTTGAGGTCAACAAAAAATGAAAACACAACATATCAGCTTATAGAAAGCAGTTAAACCAGTACTTAGAGGAAAGTTCTATATGCATTAAAATTAAAGACCTAAAAATCAATAGCCTAATATTCTCCATGAAGAAACTACTAAAATATTTTAAAAGATACACTAAACTAAAAGAAAATAAAAATTAGATAAAAAAAATAAATCAGAGACAAGAGGGGCTGGAGTGGTAGCTTAGCAGTTGGAGCACTAGCCTAGCATGCGCAAGAACCGTGGTTCAAACCTCAGCATCACAAACACCACTAAGTGTTGGAGAAACAAAGACCTAATGAAAAGAAAAAAAAAAATGGATTTTCTCTCTCTCCCTAAAATTTTTTTAAAACAATAAAAAAAAAAAAAAATCAACGAAACCAAAAAGTAGTTCTTTGAAAATATGAGAAATTTTTAAACTGAAAAAAAGAGATAAGCTCAAATTGCTAAAATCAGAAGTAAAAGCAGGAAATTTCCACTGACCTTCCAAAAATAAAATGTATTAGCAGAAAATACTATATACAATTTTAAACCAAAACTGATAACCTAGATAAAATGAAAAAATTACTAGCAAAATACAGCTACCAAAACTGACTTAAAAAGAAATAGAAAACACAATGACATATGACAAGCTAAGAGACTGTCAGTAATCTAAACCATTTTTGTCAACAAAAAATAGTCTATGATCATAAGCCTTCAATGATAAATTTTAACAAAATATTTTAAGACGAACTTTCATTAATTCTCAAACTCTTCCAAAAGAGTAAGAGGAAATAATTCATTCTATGAAGTTAGTATTACCCTAATATCAAAATTAGACAAAGACATCACTAGAAAAACAAATTATAGACAAAGATACCTAATAAATACAGTGGCAAAAATCCTCAACAAAATACTAGCAACTCCAACTCAGCAGCACATGAAATGGATTACATGCTATGGCCAAATGGAATATATTAGGAATGCCTGTTGGTTCTGTGCATAGCTATATGTGCATGCTTAGTCAGTATTGAAGAACTTATTCTTCCCAGTTTTAAAATTAACCACAAAGTCATAGAAATCAAAACTTTGGTACTAGCATGAGAATAGATATATTGATCGATGCAGTAGAATTTAGAGCCAGAAATGAATCCATAAAACTACAATCAGCCAACTGATTTTAACAAGGGTTTCAAACCATTCAATTGGGGAATGGTTCAATAAACAGTGCTGAGACATCTGGATTTCCACATGTAAAAGAATGAATTTGTAACCTCTGCATATGATTAAAAAAAAAATCACTCCAAATACATCATGGACTTACATCAAATGATTAGAACTATCAAACACTTGGGAAGAAACATAAGTGTAAATCTTTGTTTTCTTGAGTTAGGCATTGATTTCTTAACTAGAACACCAAAGCTATAATCACAAAAAGAAAAAAAGAATGATTTCATTGACTTAAAAACTTTGTTCAGGGCTGGAGCAGTGGCTCAGCAGTTACGGTGCTTACCTGGCATGTCCACGACACAGGTTCAAACCCCAGCACCACGTACACAACGAAGTGTCCAAGCAACGAAAGCCACATGAAAAAAACCCAATAAAAATTGATTCTCTCTCTCTCACTGTCCTTCTCTTAAAAAAAAAAAACAACACTTTGTTCAAAGAACACAATAAGATAAAAAGGCAATCAACAGAATATTTTTGTATATTATTTATCTGATAAGAGTACAGTATCCAAAGTATATAAAGAACTATTCCTATGCCTTAAAAATAAATAACCCAATTAAATAATAGTCAAGGAATCTGAATAGGCCTAATTTCTTCAAAGACACCATACAAATGACTAATAAGCAAATGCAAAGATACTAGATTTCATTAGTTATTAAGGAAATTCAAATAAAAAATAATTTCACACTCGCTACAATTTTTAAAAATAAAAAATACTCAGACATTTCTGGCACAACTGGAAAGGTTGCAGCCATGGCAAAAAATGGTTCCACGGTGCCAATTCCTTATAACATTGAACATAGAATTACTTTATGAGCAATTCAACTTCTAGGTATATATTCAAGCCAACTAAAAACAGTTACACAAAAACCTGTATACCAATGTTCATTGAATCAGTGTTCACAATAGTGAAACTATGGAAACAACCCCAAACGTCCATTTGATGAATATACAAAATGAAATTCATCTATACATGGACTATCACTCAGTCATAAAAGAAAGAATGAAGTACTGATGCAAGCCATAGCACAGATAAACCTTGAAAACAATTTACTAAGTTAAAAGACACACATAAGTCCACGTGTTATATGATCCCATGTATATGAAGTAGAACAAAGAGGCAAATGCATAATGACAGAAAATAGATTAGTGGCTTCCAGGGAACTAAAAGCCAAGAGGGTCTTGGAAGTAAGGGTTTTGTTTCTGGTTGATGGAAAAGTTTCCTAAGTAGACATTGATAATGGTTAGAGAACATTGCAAATATTTAAACACTACTGCCTTGTATAATTTATTATTTTTTTTAAAGAGAGGGACAGTGAGAGAGAGAAAGAATCAATTTTATTTAGTTTTTTTTTATGTGACTTTCATTGCTCATACACTTCTTTGTGTACATGGTGTTGGAGTTTAAATCTGCATACACACACATGCCAGGCAAGCGCCGTAACTGCTGAGCCACTGCTCCAGCCCCTGCTCCAGCCCCTGCCTTATACAATTTGAAATGCTTATGATGGCTAATTTGTGTGAACTTCAAATGAATATCTGAATAAATTAAATGCATGCTAATTGGAGGGGGATGGAAGACGGTGATCAGTGAGAGGGCAACATGTAGACTCTCTCCATGTAGCAGGATGCCAATGGAGGGAGAAGTGCCTTTCTTCGAGGTGGTTGAATGGCAAACTTTCACTGAAACTCATTAGCAGACAAAAAGGAAAACTAGAGACTCAGAGGCATGGATATAATAAGCAAGGAAGAGAAAGCACATAGGGGTCAAGCATCTCCGGCTGCAAGGAACACTACCAGGTGGCTGCCCTGCTGGTTTGGCACAGAAGGAAGAAAACACATGAGTACAGGAAGGACACCGTGGCATGGAGAATCCTGCTATCAGAAGGGCTCCTGCTCCTCAGCTAAACCCAGGGTCTGCATTACTGCACATAACTTAGATGTGCCTTCAAACTTACCACGGAGAGCTGGGGAGATCGCCATCATGAGAAGGAGGGCAACCCAGGCAGCCGCTCTGGCAGCTGTGAGTTTGGGTCAGAGGCTGCCCAAGGTGAGGCACCATATACCACCCCAGGAGTCCATTATCTGACTCCCTCAGGGCCCATGAGTTCAGTGCAGAGTCGTTTCCAGGGATCCTGCATATTCCAGGCAGGAGTGCCTCTCAGGCACCATAAATTTGAGATAGGTACTGCCCCAGGAGCCACATGCACTTTGGGCTGCTGAGGGTCTCAGAGCCCCTGAATACCAGCTGCATCTTCCCCAGGTACTAGGAGTTCAGGGCAGCTACACACCCAGGATCAGTGTGCTCTCCTCACAGCTGCCCAGTGATCCACAAAATTGCCAGTGACTAGTAGGACCTTGGCTAAAGTGGGACAGGACTGTGGCCAGATGGTCACAAAAGCACCCAGGGTCTCAACCCAGGAAAGCCAAAAAGTGGTATTCACAGGTAGCAGTGGTGATGAAGACCTGTACCCTCCTCCCTATGACAAGAAAACTAGGAATCTTGATTTCCAGCTGATAATAGCAAAAGCCAGAGCCTCCAGCAACTTCACCCTGGAAGTGCCTCCACCCAGGAGGCTGATGTGATCATCAATCCACACTGTCTATTTTGACCTCTTCAGTGGAAAAAACCCATAATCCTCCCAACTTTCCATTAAGATGTTGGTTTTTTTGCTTTGTTTTGGTTTCTCTGTTTTGTTTGCTTCTGGCTTCTTTTGCTTTCCTTTTTTGCTGTGGTTACATTTTAGTTTTGTTTTTGTTTGTGTTCTTGCAGACCAGCACATTTTGTGCTGTATAGCTTCCCAGTAGTGAGCTTCTCTGCTACCCCCTTCTTCACTTTCTGGCAACAGCTGAACATTATCCCTCTCTCTCTCTCTCTCTCTCACCCTCCCCTAAAGTCATTACTCAGTCTCTTCCTCTTTATTTTCTTTCATTAGAATATCCTACATCATCTCTACTCTCTTGCTGCTCTTGCTCCAAATTCACAGCTTCTTCTCTAGCTTCCTATCACATCTCTTTTGCTCCCAAGTCTATTTTTCCTTACCTAGAGAGGTACTGGAAATATGCAGTGAATGCCAAACTTGAAAATGGATGCTTGCTTTTAAAATAGGTATATTCTGACAGCTATTGTCTGGCTGAAAATAATTGTTAATCTTTCTACTCCTCTCATAGGTGAATAATTAACATTTTCACAGATATAGAAGAAAAAAAGAAACTAGTTCAATCCTGTATATTGTATGCATCAGCTGTACATATTGACTCTCATCTTGTGAGGTACTGGAAATTGCAAAGGTCAATAATAATTCAAAGGTCAAGGAGCCAGCTGTTGAACTGTGCCACTCAAATTGCACCCCAGCCCAAAAAAGATAAAATCCCCACATCCCATCAAAAAAGTCCCAAAGTGAAATAACCAGTGAGAGGTTTCAGGCCCCACTTCCTGACACTGAAAAATGAAGAGGAAGGGAAAAAAATTCTCATCAAACCCACTACCCGCTAGCTGTGGAGTCCATGGATAGGGACCTGTATGAAAACATAGAAGAAAGTAACATTAAAATGATCAAAGAATTAAAAGAAGATTTAAGGAAGGAAATGAGAGCAATTACGGAGCTAAAATAACATTTTAATAAAGAATTAGAGTCACTGAAAAAAAGACATAGCAGAACTTAGAATTGAAAAATACAGTCAACCAAATTAAAAGCTCAATGTAAGATAGTAATATCAGAGTAATCTCAGTAGAAAATAGAACTTCAACTCTCAAAGAAAGAATATCAGACAATGAATACAGGTTGAGTAATCTTGAATGTACAGAGGATAGACAAGAAAACAACTTATTGATTATGATCAGAATTCCCAAAAAGTATATGATGAAATCAAAAGAAATAACCTAAGTGGTTGGGATTGGGAAGAACAATGAGCAACAAATTAATGTCATAAAGAAACTTCTCAATGAGATAATCAAAGACAATCTCCCTCATATCAGAATAGAACCAGAAATTCATATTCAAGAGGGCTCTAGGACCCCAAATAGGCCTAACCAAATGAGAAACCCACCAAGGCACATCATATTCAAAATGAATAACAGAAAAATAGGAAAGAATATTAAAAACAGTAAGAGAAAAACACAAGTCACATTCAGAGGCAAACCAAAAAGGATTACTGTGGGATTCTCAAGTGAGACCATAAAGGTGAGGAGAGCATGGAACTAAATTTTTCAAATATTGAAAGATAATAATTGCCAACCAAAAATACCATACCCAGCAAAAACTCAGCTTCAAGTTTGATTGGGGAAATAAAATCTTTCCAAGATAAGAATCAACTAGCAACATACATTAACACAAAACCAACTATAGAGAACACTCAAAGACAAACTGCAAACAAAGGAATAAGCTAACAATCAGAGGAAAGTCAATAAAAACATAATTCACTAAAAGATATCCAAGACGGCAAAAAATACAGTAAAGGTCACAATTCCAGGGAAACAAAGTCACATATCTATTCTAACACTGAATGTGAATAGACTCAAAACCCCAATCAAAAGAAACAGATTAGCAGACTGGATCAAAAAATAAAATCCAACAATAAGCAGCTTTCAGGAGACACACCTGACAGCCAAAGATAGACACAGATTGAAGGTGAAAGGTTGGCAAAAAACCTACCAAGCAAAGCAAGTCAATATTTTGATGCTTATATCCAAAAAGGAAATGTTGATCAAAAATTAGTCAAAAGAGATAAAGAAGGTCACTACATCCTAGTAAAAGGAACAATACATCAAGAAGATTTAACAAGAGTTAACATTTAGTCCCTTAACCACAACCCTTCCAAATATGTAGAAAAAGTACTCAAGTACATTTAAACCACTCATTGATTTCAACACAATAATACTGGGGGACTTTGATACACCACTAATCAACAATAGACACATCAAAGAAAAAGAAGTCAATAAAGGTATCTCTAAGCTAAACAACTATCAATCATCTGGAATTAACAGACATCTACATAATATTCCATCCCAAATTGGCTGAGTTTACCTTCTTCTCAGAAGCAATGGATCATTCTCCAAAATAAATCATATCCTATTTCACACAGGAAAGCTTAGAAAATACAAAAAAATTGATGTAATCTCATGTATCCTATCAGACCACAACAGTATGATCTGAGCAATTAACATAAAAATAAAATTACATAAATATAAGGAGATTGAATAACACCCTCTTAAATGAAGAATGGATCAAAGAGGAAATGAGAACAGAAATTAAGAAATTCTTAGTAATGAATGAAAATGATACAACATATCAAAATCTCTAGGACAGTATGAAAACATTCCAAAGAGGTAAATTTATAGCACTGAGTGCTTTCATCAAAAATCAGGGAAGAGCCCAAATAAATCAACTTATGCTCCAAATCAAATCCCTACAAAAAGAGGAATAATCCAATCCCAAATCTAACAGCAGGCAGGAAATAAAAAATATCAGGGCCAAAATTAAGAAAATAAAATGAAACAAAAAAATACAAAGAATCAACAAAAAAAGTTGTTATTTTTTTAAAAAACAAATAAGATTAACAGACACTTGGCCAACTTCAACAAAAGAATGAAGTGAAGCAAATGAACAAAATCAGAAATGAAAATGGAGACATCACCACTGACTTATCCCAAATCCAGAGGATTATTAAAACCTATTTTGAAAAACTATACTCTTCCATGATTGATAATGTGGAAGACATGGATAAATATCAAGCCACATATGACATTTCCAAATGAACACAGGAGGACACTGAAGATCTAAACAAACCAATCTAAGCAAAATTGAAACTGCTATCAAAGTCCTCCCAAAAAAGAAAAACCCAGGAACTGATGGATTCTCAGCAGAATTCTACCAGACCTTTCCAGAAGAATTAACACTTCTCCATAGTAAGCTATTCCATGAAATTGAAAGGAATGGAATCCTCCCAAACACTTTTTATGAGGCAACCATAACCCTGATACCAAAACTCAATAGGCACATCAAGAAAACTATAGACTGACTTCCCAGATGAACACAGCTGCAAAAATCCTTAATAAAATACTAGCAAACCATACCCAAAAACACAAGAAAAGATAATATATCATGATCAAGTGAGCTTCATTTCAGGGATGCAGGACTGGTTCAATATACACAAATCAATAAATGTGATTCACCACTTAAACAGAATTAAAGAAAAAAATACGATCATCTCAATTGATGAAGAAAAGGCCTTTGACAAAATTCAACACCCATTTATGCTGAAACCTCTGGAGAAGATAGGGTTCAAAGCAATATACTTTAATTTTGTAAGAGCCATTTATGAAAACCCCACAGCCAACATTATAATTAATGGAAAAAGATTAAAACCATTCCCACTAAATTTGGGAACAAGACAAGACTGTCCATTCTCACTGCTCTATTCAATATAATCCTTGAACCTTAACCAGAGCTGTCAGACGAGATAAGTAAATCAAAGAAATTCAAATAGGAAAAGAGGAAGTTAAACTATATCTATACCTAGAAGACCACCCTCCCAAAAAAAAGAACTATCAGAAGACTTCTAGAGCTTATAAATGAATTTAGCAAAGTGGCAGGTTACAAGTTCAACATTCATGAATCAATAGCTTTCCTATACTCCAACAGCAATTCCATCAAAGAAGAAATCAGGAAATTCATCTCATTCACAATAACTTCAAAAAGAATAAAACACTTGGGCATTAATGTAACAAAGGACATAAAAGAACTATCAAACATTGAAAAAAGAAATTGAAGAAGACCTGAGAAGATGGAAAAAATATTCCATTTTCTTGGTTAAGCAGACTCAATATCATTTAAATGGCTATTTTCTCAAAAGCCCTCTACAGATTCAACACAATCCCCATCAAGATACCAATGACATTCTTCATGGATATAGAAAAAGTAATTCCCAAATCCATTTGGAACAATAAGAAACCCAGAATAACCAAAGAAGAAGAAGCAGGAGGTATCACAATACCTGATCTGAAATTATACTATAGGGCTGAAGTAACAAAAATAGCATGGTATAGTAGTATCAGAAAGAAGACCAGTTGAATGAACTAGAAGACACTGAGACTAACCCACAAGTCTTTAACAATCTGATATTTGACAAATGGGACAAAAGCATGGATGAAAGACATTGTTCAAGAAATGGTGCTGGACAAACTGGACAGCATTATGCAGACTACTGAAATTAGATCCTTATCCCTCACCTTGCACAAAAATAAAATTGAAATGGATCAAGCAACTAGGAATTAAGCCAGCAACTACACAATTATCAAAAACAGAAAAAAAATAGGAGTAACACTCCATGACATCGGTGTAAGCACCTTCTTCCTTAACAAGACTCCCATAGCATAAGAATTAAAGCTAAGATTCAATGAGTGGGATACCACTAAACTAAAAAGCTTCTGCACAGCTAAAGAATTAATCAAGAGTGTCAAGAGAGAACCTACAGAATGGGAGAAAATTATGGCCTGCTACGCCTCCAACAGGGACTAATATCCAGAATATACAAAGAACTCAAAAACCTTAGCACCAAAAACACAAGTACTCCAATCAACGAAGGGGTCATGGAACTAAACAGACACTTCTCAACAAAGTCCAAAAAGCTAATTTTAATATATGAGAAAATGTTCTACATCACTAGCAATCAGAGAAATGCAAATCAAAACTTCACTGAGATTCCACCTCACCCCAATAAGAGTGGCAAAAATGAAGAATATGAACAATAATAGTTGATGGAGGATTATGGGGAAAAATGAACACTAAACACTCTGTTGGTGGGTCTGCAAGCTTGTGTGGCCACTCTGGAAAGCAGTGTGGATATTCCTCAAAAAACTAGGGATGGAACCACCTTACAACCCAGCTATTCTATTCCACTCCTGGTATTTTCCCAGAAGAACTAGAATTGGCATACAACAGAGACATAGCATACTTCAGAGACACAGCTACATCAATGTTTATTGCAGCTCAATTTACAATAGCTAAACTATGTAACCAACCTAGATGCTCCTCGCTGGATGAATGGATCCAAAACTATGGCATTCTACTCTTCTATTAGAATGATATCATAGCTTTTATAGGTAAATGGATTGAAATGGAAAAAAAATCATGCTGAGTGAAAGAAGCTAAAGTTAAGGGTCAAATGTTGTCTCTGATATGTGAAAGCTAGAGTAAAATCTAAGGTAGGAAGAAAGTTAGCTATATTTAATTAATAAACGCATCAAGTTGAAATTTCATATAAGCTGGGGGAAGCATAAATATGAAAGTGGGGTAAGAAAGGAGGGAGGAAGAGGTAGGGGGACAAGGGGGATTATTTGGTGGAGTATACTTGACTCCCATGATAAGCCAAAGTATACTAAGGCAGGCATATAAACTCAGAAATGTCAATAATTAATATACTTGTATATGTTCATTTCGATCTATAGCATTGGGGTATTACAGAGGAGAGGAGATCAAGGAATGGATGAAGGGGGTGCAGAGGAGATCCTGGACTAGGATCAGGCTTAACTTACTTTGTCAATATCTGTGTATGCTAAATATATAACAATGATTCCCTCCAATATCCAAGACTGTTAAACTGATAAAAATGAATGTATCCTAATTGAAATCAAGTATATTTAGAAAAATAAATTTAAAATGATATGTTAGTACTATTTTAAAAACCACCAGGTATTGTAAAAATCATAAGACTCAAAACAATAACTAGGTGTTTGTTTTATGTGTTATATTTATATCATTTATATAAATATATTACATTTATATTTTTATCCATAGAATTATGTAATATTTATGACATTTGTATACTTCTATACTTTTTCATTTGCATACTCTTTGACCATCTTTTTTTTATTTGTTCAACATCATCTCACATAATGAATGGATCCGTTAGTTCACATTCCAACATTCATATACAATGACCAAGTAGCTTACACCAGATCCTCATCCAGGATCTCCCCGACTTTGCTCACTCTCCGATCTCATGTTTCTTCTGCAATTCCCTCATGTTACAGATATAAATGACCATATATGTATATTTTAATCATTGAAATTGCTTGATTTATATGCCTGCCTGAGTGTATTTGGGCTTTTCATGGGAGAGAAGTGTACTCTACAATATTGAACAGCCCTCCTTTTCCCTCCTTCTCCTACCATCCTTCCTCCTCCCCCCACCCATGATAGCTATAGTTCCCACAGCTTGTGTTACTCAAATTTAGTGGGTCTATTAAACAAACCTGACTAACTTTTGTCCTAGCTTAGGTTTTACTCTAGCTTCCACATATGGGAGAAAACATTCAGTCCTTGAGTCCGAGTTTGGGATATTTCACTCAGCATAATGACCGAGGAGAAATCCTCTATGTACATATAACAACAGATACAACATGCGCAGCATGGGTGCGAATATTCTATATACCACATATATATATATAAGATACAACATGTACAGCATGTGTATGTTATATATACAACATATATACATGTACACACACACCAGTTTTTGGATCCATTCATCCAGAGAGGGGCATCTGGGTTGGTTCCATAGTTTAGCTACTGTAAATTGAGCTGCTATAAACATTGATGTAGCTGTGTCTCTAGTATGCTGATTCTAGCTCTTCTGGGAAAATACCCAGAAGTGGGATAGCTGGGTTGTATGGTGGTTAAATCCCTAATTTTTTGAGGAATCTCCACACTGCTTTCCAGAGTGGCTGCAATCCCATCCATAGTGTGTTAGTGTTCCTTTCTCCCCACAACCCCTCCATCAACAACTATTATCGTTTGTATTTTCATTTTTGCTATTCTGACTGGACTGAGGTAGAATCTGAGTGCAGTGTTTCTTTGCATTTCTGATTGCTAGTGATGTAGAACACTTTCTCACATATCTTTTGGCTTTTTGAACTTCCTCTGTTGAGAGGTGTCTGTTTAGTTCCATAACCCATTTATTGATTGGAGTTTTTGTGTTTTGGGTGTTAAGGTTTTTGAGTTCTTTGTATATTCTAAATATTAGCCCCTTGTCAGAGAGGTAGCAGGCCATAATTTTCTTCCATTCTGTAGGTTATCTCTTGATACTCCTAATTCCTTAGCTGTACAGAAGCTTTTCAGTTTAATGGAATTCCACTCATTAATTCTTGGTTTTAATTCTTGTACTAAGAGTCTTGGTAAAGAAGCAGGAGCCTACAACAATGTGGTGGAGTGTTGACCCTAATTTTTCTTCTAATAATTGTATGGTTGCTGGTTTAATTACAAATTCTTTGATCCATTTGATTTTTTTTGTGCAAGGTGACAGATAAGGATCTAATTTCAATTTTCTGCATATGGCTGTCCAGTTTGTCCAGCACCATTTGTTAAACAGGATGTCTTTCCTCCAAGCTACATTTTTGCCCCCTTTGTTGAATATCAACTGATTGAAGATTTGTGGGTCAGTCTCAACGTGTTCTATTCCATATTCTCTTGGTCTTGCTGCTGTTTTAGTTACTATGGCTCAATAGTATAATTTTAGGTACAGGTACTGCAATCTTTCCTATGTAGATTTTTTTTTTTTTGCTTCAAATGAGTTTGAGAATTGATTTTTCCTTATCTGCGAAGAACGACATTGGTATCTTGATGGGAATTGCATTGAATCTGGACAGAGCTTTCAGCAGAATGGCTGTTTTAACTATATAGATTCTGCAAAAGCAAGAACATATGATGTCTTTACCAACTTTTTATACAATAGCAATTTTATAATTTTTCTACTGCAGAAGCAATTCAGTCTGCCTAGTGTTATTAATTAAAATGTGTTTCATTATTAATATTTGGAGTGAATCAAACAAACAACTTCACCTGTGGCATTTTCTGGACTAGTGTGTTAACTTTTTTGCTCTTCAAATAGCTTCTGGTAAATATTGCTTCAAATGCCTCTCATCAAAAAGGAAAAGAATGCTACATTTTAATAATCTTTGTATTCACTAAAACTTAAGTATGCACATCTCTATTCAGAAAAAAACAATTCTATTTTCACAAGAGACCAGTGAGAACAAAATAATCATTCAGTTGACCTAGGGCTATTGTAGATTTGACCAATTAAACTGAAAACATTCAAAACAAAATTGCACCTGCATTGAGCACAATTTTTTTTTTTACTTGCCATCATTCCCTACGCAATATATCCATTTACACAATATTAGATGTTGTAAGAAATCTAGAGATGATTACAAGTATGTGGGAGGATGTGTAGGTTATATGGAAATATTACATCACTTTATACAAGAGACTTAAACAAGCACAGATTTTGTTATCTGCAGAAGATTCTCGAACCAGTCCTCCCTGGATACTGAGGGACAATTGCATACAGTTTTACTAACCTTGTATATGGAAGAGTTTTCCAGATTTGCTTCTTGCTCTGCATGTGTTAAATCTCTTTCATCACCCACTACCCAAGTTTGCCTTGTGCCAAGATACTTTTCTCTTTTGAGAGTTGTCCACTCCATTAAAAATTACCATACTTCCAAAGAAGGACCATGTGGTTCACACATACAGGAGAAGCTTCACTCTTGATGTAAACACACACTCTCCAAAGATCCATTTGTATTCTAATAGTACAAATCCTAGGTCAATTATGTACTAATCACACGAGGCTGACCAAGTTACTTTATCTATCCAAGTCTCAATTTCCCGATCTGTAAAAGTAGCATTGTTATATCCATGCCATAGCAATGTTATGTAAAGATACAAAAACTAGTTTCGAAGTATGAAGAGTATTGCTTTATTCATAGCGGGTACTCAGCGAGTGGCAATTATTACTGATATTTTTATCCTCATGGTTACTTTATATTTACTTCAAAACATTTGCATTTTGGAAAAGTGGAACCTTTGCATCCTCTATACTTAGCACAGGACTTAGGAAATATCGATTGAATTGGGAGAGTTTGGATAAAACTTTCATATGCGCAGCTATTAGCTTTAGAGAGTGCTGCCTCTTTCCAACACCATTTGATGCACAGAAAACCCTCCCTTCTTGTGGGTCACTCCCTGGAAGCTATAAGTTTGTCCGCCTTACTAACTCTAGCTCTGTTTACTGCTGTTCAGCCTGGACAAATGGCTATTCCTATACCTCAACCTTTTATGTATAAAGTGGTGGTAATAAGCATCTAATAGGGTTATTAAAGAGGAAAAATGAATTAGTATACTCATTTCAAGTATATACTCTGTCCTAGCAGCAAAGCTGGACAGAAAAAAAAAAGATTATAGGTAACTTGTTCATCAGCAGAATATTCTAGCACTGTTCTGGAAGTTGAGTTCTCAGAGTTTGGTAAAAAGCTAGCAAACTCTTCTCTCATGGCCTTTCTGTGATAATCCTTCTCATTTTGTTTTCTTGTATCTCACATTCTCCTTGCTCATCCTCTGATAATTATTTTTTCTCCTCTAACCTCTACCTAGACCACATGAGGCTTCTAGTTGGATTCTTGTGTTTTAGTGCCAGCTCATAAGGCTATTTACTTGGTTTTGAAATTCCTCACTATAAACACCTGAACAAACTTTAGATTTGGTAGGATAAGCTGAATAGGAATTCATCCAAGAAATTTAATGAGAGGACTTAACAAAAGCTAACAGACCACTTCAAACTAATGCTCACCATATGTAACTGTGTCTTTCCTCTGGAGACTGAAAATAGAAACATGATTAAGAGAAAAATTTGAATATTTGTGCAGAAGATGTCTGTAGGGTGGGTTAGATGCTAAGAATCATTTTAATATTCCACTATTATTTTAATGAATTGGCAGTTTAAGGAGTATCGCATTAATTTACAAAGTGAATATTTTTATATTCCATATCTCCCCGTATCATTTCTGAGAGAATCTTTTCTTTAAATATTTTTTATTTTGACTTGATTAGGTCATTGATACACATAAGCCCTAAAGTTTCTTCCAATCTATTTTTGAGTTCAGGATCTCTACTCACTGCTAGTTCTTTTCAATTTTCATATTTGTTTCTATCAAGTTTCAGTGAAAATGGTAAAACCTGATATCTCCTACACAATTCTCATTCCTGGAAATATTTCATGCATTCATTTATTTAATTCTTCTCTAAATATATTTAATAACTGAAATCACATGTACTAATAAAAACATGGATTTGGACAATATTATTAAGACCTCAGCCTAAAGGTGGCCATTATCTGACAGGTATGGAGTTAGAGTTGGGTTGTCATCAAGGCAATATAGGACATGCACAGGTAGGCTGTTCCAATATAGCTATGCCCCCACACTCATTTATTGACTTACCATGAGTAAATTGCTTTCATGTGTAAGCTCTGGCATCATTTATTAGCAAGATAAATGAGAGTAATTAAGCGTCAAGGCCAGAAGTGCTAAAACTTTTTGGAATTAGTGTGCTATTAAAATGACGAAGTGCCTGGCTCTGCCCAGGTGAATTGTGCTCTTTCACCTCCAGCTCTGCTTCTTGGACTGACCTCTGCTGGCCCCTCTACCGTGCACATTGCTTCCATGAGCTAAATATAACCCCTCACGCAATGCCACGGATGGATGACTGTTTGTTGTCACAGCCATCTTTGGGCAAGATCATTCAGTGTCAAGCTAGAGTTGATAAGCATCATCTTTATTTAATGCCTTTTAATCACATAAATGGGTATGGATCAACACTCACTGTAAGAAGGCTTGTGGTCACCTCTTTTTACATTGTAGATTAAGTTTTGTCTTTTCTTGGAAATAAGAAACCTTAGGATTTAATCATTTAAAGCAGCAAAAAAATGTAATTATTAAGATTGTGTTTGCTTGATCAATATGAGGCAAATAATCAAGACTCAACCTTGAGAGAAAAGATCTACATCAAAGTCAATAAACCTGAACAGACCTGAAAGAAATACGTTCAACTTATATTTTGATTTCTAAATTTACTCCTAAACACCTATGTAGTTTAGCAGCTTTGGGGTATTAAATTCCATAGAGTTACCATGAATTCATAAATTAGCATCATTTGTTATTATTCATTATCTGTGCTTCTACTATGCATCAAAGGATTTAACAATGCCATACATGATTTTCCTGGCCAGTGATCTCACATTCTAAACTGCATAGGCATTATTTCTCTTTTCAGGTCTTTCTAAGAAAACTTTATTGTGATGTGCACAAAACATTTTGCTTCCAATGAAATGACAAACATTTTCACAATGCTATTTTTTTCCCAAAATATGAGTGGTTTGAATACATGAAGAAAATGTCAAATGAGACATTTTTTGATGGTGGGGTATAAAGATGCAGAACTTCAACAAAACAGAAAGACACATTGAAGAAGCATTATTATTTTTAGTTAATTAGGACATGCTAATTATAACCTTGATGCTTTATTATTTTATGCATTTAAGGTTATTAGTCACATTTTCTTACCTCCTGCCCCACCTCTAAAATATCCTGTTTCCAAGTTTGGTCAGGATAGAGAAGGAAGAGAAATTTAAATTTGTGAAGGACTATTTTTAACAACTTCAGCATCAGGTTTGAGATTCTTGCATTTTGTTCCTAAAGAAGTCACTGAGCGACCCAGGACTCTATACATTGAAACTCCGTTTATTGGAATTACATATTTTAGCCCTTCATCATTCCTCTTGTTTAACTTTTATTCTGTAAAAGTCTCATTTTCTTACTTTAGCCCCATTGTACAAACTGTGAACTTAGAAACATATTGAAATTTAGATTCTAATATATTTGCATTCCTTATTCTAATTATATATAGTAAAAAATAGAGAAAAGAGGGTGGAAGAGTTAGCACAAAGGAAAAATTAGAATGGAAAAAATCTATATGAAAAAAGTATCAGTAGGGGCTGGAGTGGTGGCTCAGTGGTTACAGCACTTACCTGGCACGTGCGAGTACACGGGTTCAAATCCCAGCACCACGTACACAACTAAGTGTCAGCAATGAAAGCCATGTTAAAAACTCAATAAAAATTGATTCTCTCTCCTCTTAAAAAAAAATCAATGAAAGGAAGAGGCTATGAAGTGATTTCCAAAGTTACTGCTATTCCTGTCTTATTTCCATTTCAATGTTAAGTTTAATATTTGAGAACCTTTGCTATAGAAGGCAATCAACAAGGTACCAACTGTAACTCCAGCTTACCATTGCCTTGCTTTTGACTTTGGGTTTGTAAGCACACTTTTTCAATAGTTACCTTTTAGCTCATCAAGCTCAAGACTAATCACTTTTGCAATCTTTGCCACTCTCTGGGAAAGTGAGTGCATCCTTACTATGCCTAAACAAGCTAAGAGAAACCAAGATCTGATGCAGAATTCCTGCTACTTAACGGAGCACTTTCAACCATCCCATGCATAGCTGTGCACCTGCGAGTGGTGGCTCTATCAGGTGCGCCTCCACAGAATCTCCCCCAGCAGTAGCACTCGGGAACATGTTAGAAATGTTTTCCTTTTAAATTGCAATAGGAACTCTGTAACAGGAATCATACGTGTGGTTAAAATAAAAACACAATAGCCAAGGACTCTGTATTCCAAGTTCCTGCTTTTTCACCCCATCCATAATATTGATTATTGCTTTTAAAATCTGGCAAAATTCAAACCCTGACTTTTATAAATTGTTCACCTCTCCTTCCCTATCCTTAAAATAAAAATGGGCAGTAAAGGAAAATGAATTGGAAACAAAGAGGAGATAACTGCAAAATATTAACTCATGCTTCCCACTCCAGGGCCTTGGCGTATACATTCTATCAGAAATCAGCTTTACACATCTAGTTTAGTGGATTAAGTTTTGCCCATTCTTTAGCGCTGTATCAGTTGAGATAACTCTCTTAAGGAAAATGCCCCATAAGACATTTATTTGCTTAATGTCTCAGATCATACTCCTGGGGAATAGAGGCGAGGAGATTGCTTTGCTCACATTTCCAGCCCTTAGTGTAGAATGAAGCATCCAGAAAAGGCTTGCAAATAAATGTAGTTTGATGATTGTAAGCACTCACAGGTCTCACTTTGTGAGTTCTGCTTCTGTATTACACCTATACTCACTAAATAGGTATTTAAGTTGAAACAAATTTTCTTGATGCTCTTTTGTCAGTATTACTCCCTGTCTATAGCCCAGTCAATAAGATATATTACCAGGGGAGCAGGCACTTACTTAATTAGAAAACAGAAGTTTTCCAGAATTTGATCAATCTGTTACTCAAATAGAAAAATCATAACAAATGCAATGTAATAATTCAGAAAATGTCCCTATTCCAAGAAATGATAAAATCAGGATTATTTCTTGTTATGACAATTATATTCTTTTCATCCTGTATATTGAACGTCTTTCCTTCTGCTAGTATTTTTCCAGTCAGCCAATGATTGTGCTTATATCCCATTATATTACAAACCCTATCATGCAACCTCAAACTGCCTGCTCTATTTTTGTAGCCATGCTTCTTAAAGGAGTAGCCTAAAACTAATGCCTTAACTTCTTTATCTCACTCACCTTTCTGTACATTACAATCTGACTTCTGGCCTCTCCACTCAAAAACTAACCAAGGATCACAAGGTGTCATATCCTAGACACAATCCTTTCTTGTTAGCCTTATTTGTGGCATTTGGCTTTATTGGAAACTTCTTACTGAAAATTCTTTCTAAAGCGTCTTTCTTATACAGCATTAGTTCCCCCTGATTTATCTGTCTCCCTCTCTGGCCACCCTTTACTTGGTCTCTTTCTCCCACCTACCATTTAACTCATGATATGCCACAAAGTTCTACCAACTACCTCCTGTATCTTCAATTCCACACATGCTCCTTGGAAAATTTCATACTTGTACAGAAAGATGGACACAGTGATGACTTCCAAATATAACTTGCTAGACCAAATTCTTTTAAGAAATACCAATTATTTCCTCCATGTGGATGTCTCATAATTAGCCCTAACTTGATACGTTCAAAGCTAGCCATCTATAAATAAGCCTCCACTTCTTTAGCCTTACTCTTCACATAAATCCATTTCTATATTCTCTTCAGTCTACCTCTCAAATATCAATTTTTTTCTTTCTCCTCCTCCTCCCAGAATAGAGTCTTATTTTAGGCTAATTCTCATCCATTACTCTAACTAGTGCCTTTTAACTGGTCTCTGGCTTCTCAAGCCTAACTCAGATGATATAAAGCAAAGGCTATATAATTTAATTATGCTCTGTGGCAAAGGTAGAAATATCTTTAGAATAAAGAGCAATTTGTTTAAGAAATATATAGCTTAAGACAGTCTGAACCCTCCACTATAATTCTAAGTTTATGAAACAATGTTTACATTGATAATTTGATCTCTAGAATATACCTAAGTTATTCAGGAGATCCAAATGTAGGTTATCATTTGTCACTTGTGGGTATCTCATAGATTATAAATTCTAGTACATGATTTATGAATTTGCTCAGCAAAAATCAATTTCCTTTAATCTGAAAAAAAGTATGGTAACTTTAAGCCCTTGAATGTGCACAGCTTAGAACCAAATTGGAATATGGGCTGCTGGTGATCTGTGCTGTGGCAACCTCTACTGGCAGTTGCCTGTGTGTTAATATCCAACGAGTCCCTGTATGAATATCTTGTCTACTAGTCTTGGACCCTTCTTCACAGTGGCATTGCTTATGTTATTTTTAAAGAGCAATGTGAAAATCATCTTTTCTAAAAATATCTCTCCCATAATCTTCCCAGGTCTAAAACTATCAAACACTTAATTGTGTTGAGGTCAAGAAGCGAAATCTTTGTCTTTTAAGGTCTAGTGCTTGTTAGCAGGATTCCTGAAATCACCTGGAAACAAACAGATGCTGTTCAGACTCTATAGCACCAAGTTCATGAATATATTTAACACAATGTAATAAGTTCAGTGATAGATCACATATCATTCTTTAAGAGTATGTACCATACCTTGTAATCACATAATTTCTGATCACTGAGGAAATCCAAGATCAACAAACTGTATAAGAGACAGATGATGTGGTACTTGGCACATGCCCAGACTAGTCTGTGTGCAAAACTACACCAGCCGGGAATTTAAGAATATAGTAGGCTGCCAACAAGATTTCTTGAACTGCCAAACTTTCTCCCTTCCATTATTTGAGTGACTTCAGAAGCCATCTCACTTCTTAAAGACTCTACCTCTAAAATGTCCGTTAGATAAGTTGGAGAAAATATAGCCTCTTTAACAAATGGTTCTGGGAAAACTGGAAATTCATGTGCAGTAAATGAAAGTCTGTTTTCCACCTTGCACAAAACTCAAAGTAGATCAAAAATCTGGGGATTAGACAAGAAACCCCGTACCAACTAGAAGAAAAGGTAGGCCCAACACTCCAACACATTGGCTCAGGAATTGACTTCCTAAACAAGCCCCCCAAGCACAAGAAGTAAAAAGGAAAAAAAATATGGGATGGTATCAAATTGAAAAGCTTCCTCACAGCAAAGGAAATAATTAAGAGTGTGAAGAAAGAGCCTACAGAATGGGAAAATATATTTGCCTCCTGTACCTTAGACAGGGCATTAATATTCAAGATATACAAAGAACTTAAACTTTAACACCAAAAAAATATATAACCGAACCAATAAATGGGCAATAGAACCAAACAGACACTTCTCAAACGAAGAAATACAAATGGTCAACAAATCTATGAAAGAATGTTCAACATATCTAGCAATTAGAGAAACAATAATTACAACTTCACTGAAATTTCACCTCACTCCAGTTAGAATGGCAATAATTAAGAATATGAATAATAAATATTGGCAAGGATGTGGGGGAAAGGGCACACTTATACATTGTTGGTGGAACTGCAAACTGGTACTACCATTCTGGAAAGCAGTTTGTTGAGTCCTCAAAAAACTAGGAATGGGGGGCTGGAGTGGTGGCTTGGCAATTGGATGCTTGCCTGGCCTGTGCAAGGACCTGGGTTCAAACCCCCCAGTACCACTTGCACAGCTAAGTGTTGGAGAAACAGAGGTCAGATGGAAAAGTAAATAAAATTGATTTTCTTTCTCTCCTCTTCAAAAAAAGAAAACAAACCAACCTAGGAATGGATCCACTATTTGACCCAGCTATCCCACTCCTTGGTACATATCCAAAGGACCTCAAATCAACATACTACAGTAATGCCACCATATCAATGTTCATAGCAGCTCAATTCACAATAGCTAGGCCATGGAACCAACCAAGATGCCCTTCAACTGATGAATAGATAAAGAAATTGTGGCATATACACAATGGTGCATTACTCTGCCACAAGGAAGTATGACATTAAGTCATTTGCTGCAGATGGATAAAACTGTAGAATATCATGCTAAATGAAATAAGCCAGTCTGAAAAACACCAAAGGTCAAATGTTCTCTCTGATATATGGAAGCTAACCCAAAATAAGGATAACAGGAAGAATCAAAGGGGAAGGAAATGGAGAAAGGAGGAACGAAATAGGGAAAGTTAATGGAAGGAATCAGAATTAACTTGCTCATGCTCATATATGAACATATCAAAATGAATCTCATCAATATATAGATATCTATAGGTAGCTATGTCTATCTATATGTAGATGTAGATATATACCAATAAGTCACTTCAAAATAAAAAACCTATTTAGTAAATAACAGACCAATGCAGGGAAGAGAAAGGAGGGTGGTTGGGGGGGGGGTATACTGGGGACTTAATTAGAATAAGTTATATTTCTTGCTTTTATGTAAATGTTAATGTTTATCTTATTGTCAAATTTATCTAAAAAGAATGGGGTGGGAGGAAGGGAGGGGAAGGGGAAGTGCTGGAACTGAGTTAAAACAAGGTACCCTTCAAGCTTAAATTACAATGTCTGTTAGATTCCACCAGCCTCTACCCACTCCTAAACAGTTATCATACATAGGACCTTCTTAGAGTACAAGGAGACATGAACTTTGGACAGCTGGACTCAAATACCATCTCCATCTTTGCCTTATTCCCTCTGTGACCAGAGTGAACTCTACAACCTTTTTACGACTCAATTTCCTTATCCGTACAATAAAAGCAACTATTGCTCACCTCAGAGGATGTTACTTGGATAAGAGGTAAAAAGTATCATATAACCGTGCTTTAGATGTACTCATATCTATGCTTTACAATAATTGTAATATGTCTATTATCTACATTTTATAGATGAGGACATTGTGGCAGAGAGAAGTTTAATAAGTTGTATAAGGTCATCCAGCTGCTAGGTAGAAGAGTTGGAATCTGTACCTAGGCAGATTGGTTCCAAAGTCTGCTTTCAATTTACTGCATATATTAAGCACTGAGCCTAACTTCTGGAACTCATGTGATATAAATGTCTCATTGGGATTTGTTGGTAGCCTTTAATGAATTTTCTTAACTTGGGTGATGTCCTCTTCTGATTTACCATAAAAGTTTTCCCTAGAGTCAATGCTCTGAAATGTAAATCTGATTAGAAGAATACATATTGAAAAAGACTCCCCATTTTTTCTCATTACCTAAGAGAAAATTTTCTTCCCAAAGTCTTAAATATGGCATTCTAAGCCTTCTGTGATAGGGTTGCTTTCTACCTTACCGGAATCACCTTCTGACATTCTATATCTTGGACACACAACATCTTGTGCTCTTGCCTCAACAGACCTTCTCAATTCTCTTTTATGATTTGTTATCTCTGCCTGCCTGTTTTGCTTCTCCGTTTGCACTGGTCAAGTTCTTTTTTGGCCTCCAAGGTCAAACTCAAATTCTATTCCTCTGAAAGATATCCTTATTCCCTTGATCCTTCCTGAGGATAGGCCATTCTTTTTTCCTCTGGAAAGTGCATGGAAATTCCCCTTCTGTTTTGGGGGAAATTTGGGATGGGAAAAATAGAGATATTTGTACTTCTTTGAAGAGTAGTAAGAGTATTTCTCTACCCTTCCTACTTCAAGGAGAGCAAAAAGCATTTTAATGTTTTCATTTATTTTTCATAACTGGAGGCTTCCTGAAAGGAACTCAAGCTCTTGTAGAAGGAAGTTACTGAATAAACCTTTTGCATTTTGTGGATGGATAAAGGAAAGCAGCCAAATCCCTGGGCAGCTGCCTGGAATTAGCCAGAGAATAGGTGGTTACATGCTCCTCAGAGGACAAATGCTTAAATTCATACAGGCCAGCCATGTTTTAATCAGCAGAACTTTGGAGAATATGAGTGCAAATGTCTGAAAGTTCCTGAAACCAAGAGTAATAGGGGGCTAAATAATTAAGGTTAATATAGAGAGGTGGCCCCCCTAAAGATTCCCTAGAGCAACAATTAGCACCAGATATATCTAGGGATACCTTGGGATAAAATGAGGATAAGGTAGCCATGGCAAGGTCAAACTTCCCCACTTAAATGTGGCTGACTAGTGTACTTCATTATTGGCCTGTGTCAGACCCAAGCTCCTTCAGTAATCCAGATAAACCCCAAGAACAAAATAGATGTCTTGTCAATATGGCACCTTGAGTTTTTACTTAGTTTCACAATCCAAGCCCTTTTTCTATATATTTAGCAGGATACCTTCATTTCTGTGAGATTCATCTCCTGTCTTCTGAACATGTCCTGATCACTCCATCCTCATCAACCAGGCCAGTCTAAGACACTATCATCCCTCAGGTGGCTCACTCCAACAACTTTTCCCAATGACATGCCCTACAAACAAAATCCTAATTATACCACCCTTTTAATTATAAAATACTAATGGCTTCTTAGGGACCTTTGAAGACAGAATCAATAATTCTCAGCCTGACCTAGCACCTGCCTGCTTCTTGAGGTTTTTCTTCTACCTATGCTCTCCCTCCAGCCACTCTGACCTTTCATTACTACTACGTATCTCCCAGGCTCCCCTAGTCTACTGAGAACCAAGCACATTTACTTTCTTGAATCGAAAATCCAATCCTATTCAGCCTTCAGATCTCAGCTCAAATGTCACATTGAGGTATTTTCCAAGGATCCTCTCTGCTGCCTCCACACTCACACAACACATTCAAGCAGGATTGGATTGCAGTGTTACTTGCTCTTACAGCCTTTGATATCACAGTATTCAGTTTTCAAATACATATTTGTGATTCCCCCATTCCCCAGGGACTTTTTTTTTTTTTAAGAGAGGGACAGTGAGAGAGAACGAATCAATTTCATTTAATTTTTCTTCTGGTTTTCATTGCTCCAACACTTCATTATTTATGTGGTGCTGGGGTTCAAACCCAGGTCCTTCTGCATGCCTCGTAAGCGCCATAACCGCTGAGCCACCACTCCAGCCCCTCCAGTGACCATCTTGCCAACAAACATTATACTCCATGAGGGAATGGATTGCTTTGTCTATATTCATCAACAATTTTTCTTCGTGACACTGATTACTTCATGGAAGACATTTTAAAAGTAAGTCTAATTGTGCATAATTATAAAAATTTAAAAATGGTATTGAGGTAAAGAATATAAAAGGAATAAGTGTAAACAAAGACAATATTGTGTGTAGTAAAGATGAAACTGAAAATTAAGCTTATAATAGAACTGCTCTTCAATGGAATCCAGAATATATGAAGCCAAGACATGGATGCTGGCACTTACTGAGGAGTGATCAGAGAGGTGGAAGATAACAGCAGACATATACAATTTTAAGAAAAGAAACTTAGGAGACAGGAAGTGGAACCCTGGGCTGGAGCTGTGTCTCAGTGGTTCGAGCACTTGCCCAGCATACACAAAGCCCCAGGTTCAAACCCCAGCACCACATACACAGTGTCAGAGAAACAAAGGCCAGATGAAAAATATAAATAAAATTGATTCATTCTTTTTTTAAAAAAGTGGATTCCCCAGAGCACGAGACATAAAATCAGAAATGCATTATATGTTAGGAGGGGAGACCAGATCCCAAGGGTAAAAACAACTAGGCATATAATTTATAGTAAATATTAATCATTAATAGATAACATATAAAGAATTTACATTGTATTTAGTATCGCATTTTTATTGTTTTGCTTCTAGAAACATTTATGGGAACTTTCATAAACACTCTCATGACTTCCATTCTTTTTTATTCAGGTCTTAAAATTTTCAGCTAGGGACTCTCCTCCTCCCATGTTCAGAATCAGTGGCAAGCAGCCATGGAGTATAGCAGCCTCAGTTCATGGCCTGTCCATGTCCCTTCCACTCTCCATTGTAGGTAACCTGGCATGCTGCCCACTGTCACTGTCTGAGCCTCACTGCCTGAGGGCATTCTCTGAGCTCAAGCTGCTATGCCAGAGAAGGCTCAGAGGACCAGAAATTAACTACTACTTCTCAACCCATACCAGCTCTCAACCAATAACTGGTAGTGGATTGTATGTGAGTAACCACCTTCCTCATTCTGTGGTTTGAACAATTCTTAGACTTATGATTTATAGTGGTTTCCAGAGTTGTCCAATGGGAACAAGTTCCAATTATTCAGTGAAAATGTGCTTGATAACACACTCATTTTGAATGTGTTTGCCTTCCCTGCCTCACTTTCTTATTACCTTACTGCTATTTCACTTCCAAAATAAGCTACTTACATTCATTTCTTTGCCTCAGGGTTGGCTGATAAATGAATCCAAACCCAGACCTTAAAGAAATAACATGGAGGGGCTGTAGCAGTTGCTCAGTGGTCAAAACATTTGCCTGGCATTCACAAGGATCCAAAGTTCAAACCCCAACACTATATATACAACTAAGTGTCAAAGAAACAAAGGCTAGATGAAAAAAATAAATAAATAAAATTGTTTCTCTCACTTTCTCCCTAAGGAAAAAATATAACATGGAAACTTCTATAGCACTTATGTTATTGTGGCTGTTCTGCAAGGTTTTCTTATTGCTTGTGCAAAGAGACCATTTGCATCTCTTACACATCCAGCACTTAGAGTAATCTAAAGGGTACTGTTTTATGCATTTGTGAAATAATCATGACACTTGCATAGCACATTTGTGCTAGTCACCATTCTGAGAGCTATTCGTGTATTAACTCATTCATTCCTTCTCTGCAACATTCTTATGAGGAAATGCACCGACCTAAACAGCCTCACATTAAACCTAAGACGTACTCAGTTTTAACTTAGCTTTGCTAAGGGTCAGTAAAACAAATGAGAAAGAGGCACACGACACTGATTTAGCATCAGGATTTGCGGTCCCTGAACTATGGGATGGGACTTTTTGCTCTGCATTGAGATATGCTTTGGCTTTGAGGTCCCAGAATATCAAAATTTGTAAAGTACAAGCCCATAGATGTTGATTTTCAGGATATAACTATTTTACGTCTCCTCAAATACTTGCAGAGTCCATGTTTGTTGCCAATTTCCATTCTCTAGTGGAGCTGATACTCAAATCTAGAATTTATAGGTCATTTTAAACAACCAATCTGTGCAGACCAAGTATACCCTCCTAGATGCCTACTTAGATAGGAACTTCAAAATGAGTCAACTCTAAGGGCCCCTCCTGGTGTTTTCCAACTATATATATATTTTAAAAAAGCATGCTTTCTGGTCAGGTGAAAACCAGCTGGAGCTTCTCCGAAAAAGGGAGGAACTGAGTGAGCTATAGGCCTGCTGTTAGTTCCTTCTTCCCAGATAATCACAACCATCGCTCCAAGTACATGGGTTCCACACCCATGAATTCAACAAATGGCAGATAGAAAATATTTGAGGAAAAATTTTTCAGAACTTCCAAAAAGGAAAACTTGACTTTGCTATGTGCCAAACACAGGCTGAGTCCACAGAAATGAAGTGATATGTGGGCTTTCTGTTAGGTGTTATAATTGATCTAAAGATGACAAAGGATACAAGGAGTGTGCACAGGTTACGGGAAATACTATAGCATTTCATAAAAGGGATCCAAGCATCTACAAATTGGGGTAGAGGGATCCTAGGACCAATCCCTATGTGGTTATTATCACCTCTACTTTACAAATGAATAAACTGAGGATCAAAGAGATAAGGTGACTTGCCCAAGATCATACAGCTTATGAGTGGTAGGTTTGGAAATGACCTAGTCTTGTGGTCTTTAAAAGGCATGCAGTTAACTACTTTGAAAGAAACACAATAGGTAACAGTGGAGAACCATGATATAGACAGTGGTTTTTATCATGGGTGATTTAATCTCGCTTTTGCTTTTTCTTCTCCCCAATAAAACCGGACAAAAGAAAATTTCTACTTGCTGCTAAAATGCAGTAGTAATCAGTTTTCAAATGGGATTGGGGAGAACAGAGCTACAGTATTGTGAAAACAAGAGATGCTCAGATGGGACAATCCATTGCACAGGCTACTTTTCAGAATGTATTAAAACACCTAAATTGCAATTATCACAAAAAATCAGCTGTTTCTATAATTCATGAAGACGGTACTTAGAGTCAGATATTTTAGCAAATGCTGAGATTCAGAATCTTCTGAAGCTAATAATAAAGACCTTACTACAGAGAAGTGACTATTGCATCACAGATGGTACACTATACACAACGTGAACAGCAAAGAGAGATTACTAGAGAAACTTCACCAGGGGCTCAGGAGGTTGAGCATGAGGATCCAAGTTCAAGGTCAGCCTCCACAACTTAGTGAGGCTCCAAGCAACTTACCAAGATGCTATCTCAAATAAAAAAATAAAAAGGGATGTGTGTGGCTTAGTAGTTAAGCACCCCTGGGTTCAATTCATACTTAAAAAAGAAGAGGGAAATATGTTCAGTTGAAAGTCTACTCTTAGCCATACTTTGGGAAAGGTTCAATAATCCTTTGTTTAAAATGGTAATTTCATTCTCTTAGCTAAAACCTTTGTTGGTTGGAATTTCAATGTGAACATCCATTTAAGTATTAGTTTTAATAAATTCCTAAGCTCTGAGTAGCAAAAACAATAAACATTTTGGTACCTTTAATCATTAAGCCACATAAGCATTACCCTTACAGTAGTGTTTTTAGCTAACCTTGCTCTTATCTGGACCCATTACAATGTCATCTGTGATGCTATTTCCACAAGAGGCACTCCATGGATTTTTCTTGAAAGAAACAATTGTTTTACTGTTATTTTTTGGTTCATCCCACCAAACACCCTGCCCTAGAAAAATATGATTTTATGAGGATGATCCTGTAGGGAAATTGAAACAGTCACAGATGTCTCAATTATATTTATATTCTTTTCTCACAAACAAACCCTATCTAAAACTAAAATTTTCATTCCTTCACTATTCAAGAAACTAAAGACTGAAAATTCACATTTGCCATTTCACCTCCCCGTCACCTTCCTGGGTTTTGATGTAATGCAACATAATGACAGCTCCCATTTAATTAAACAGAAATTTGGATTAACTCCAGCTGTGGGCCATGTAATCAGTCCTTATGTGAGCAAAAAGGGGTGTAATCTCTGGCCCATAGATCATTCCTGCATGGAAATCTGCTCTCACTCAAAGCCATCCACAGGCCACTGAAAATGACTTTTCCCCCTGTATGAATTACTTAGAATATTTAGCTGTCCTCAATACCCCCCACCCTCGTGGGGAAAAAAATCTAAGGGTAAAAGAGCTTGATTTGTCTTCTTCCTGTAAATACTTTTTATTCAAAAGAGGCCCTGCCCTGCCTGTTGATACATCCAGTATTTCTTTGTATGCTGCAAGAAGCACTATAGATGTGGTTTGCTGTTTAACATTTTACATGCATCTCTCCAGAAGGGTATAATTTGATTCTTTGATACATATTGAACAGATTTTTCAGAAAAAATTAAAGGCAGATTTTTTTTTTTGTAGTATGACTTTGCCTTTCTTCCAGAAGGCGGTATCTTGATCTTTCTGAATTGTGAATGGGTTTACTCATAAACTCCATCCTTTTAATACCTAAGGCTACGAGAGCCTGTCACAGAATCAGGCCAACTACCATCAATGAGAAGAGTAAGAATTTGTTTTGCTGGGATTGATGAAGATGGACAGAGATTTGTCAAACTGGAGTCGTTTGCCAAAAAAGGTGTAAATAAATCCCTTGGGGCTACTCAGAGGAAGGAGCTGGTAAATATGAACATACAGGGCAACTCAATTCTCATGTGCAGCTTAGAAGAGGATGCACTGAGCTTACAGCTGTCTTCATTGTTTTTTACCAAGGGTTGTGGGTAGAGCATCTTCTTGTCAGAAAGAGGGAGGGAGTGGGCAGAAAAGGATAGATATCTTGAATTGGTGTAGTTATTCTTGATGTCATCTTTTAAAATGTTAGCTTAACTATGAGAATTTCTCCAGCAAGTTTCTGATTCACATAAACTGCAAGTCAAGTTCAAATTCCTGTTATACTGTCCTGCAAAGTTCAGTACTCAGAATGCAGATACATTTATTTTTGAAAAAACAAATATATTTTTTCAAAAATAAATCAGCTGGTCATGGTGACACATGGCTGCAATCCCAGCAACACTGGCAGCTGAAGCAAGAGGATCATCAATTTGAGGTCAGTCTCAGAAAATTAGTGAGACCTGTCTGAAAACAAAATTTTTAGAAAGGGCAAAAAAATTTTTCCCCTGGGTTCAATCCCCAGCACTGCAAAATAAATAGGATTAATTAAATCTATTTTCCAGGCTGGGGACGTGATTCAGTGGTAACAGTCTTGCTTGCTTAGCATGCATGAAGCCCTGGGTTCTCCCCACTCCTTTTTCACTTCTCAGATACTTCTGTTTCACTGAAATTCATCAGCTAAAGCAAACTGAAGTTTCAAAGAATATTTTGAGAACGGGGATTCAGCTTTGAGGTGAAATTCCCCAAGGCAACTCAACTATGGCTTCCTGTCCCTGGAAATGGCAGTGAGGGGACAGGTGGTATAAAGTTGTCTCCTAGACTGGTGTCTCAACACTGAGTGCACACTAAATCACAACAGGGAACCGTCATGAGCCAAGCAGTGCCTGGGCTTCAAGGGTCCAACTTGGGCCAAGGGATCAGGCACTGTTAACGGGTCCCCATCTGCTTCTAATATGCACCCAGGATGAGGTCTACTATCGAGATACTTTTTAAGTAATTGACTCGATTTCTAGAATAAGTTCATTGTTAAACCAGACCTTTGATTGCTCTGTTTTTCATACTAGCAGCAAACCTTAATTCACACACACAAAAATCTCAATTCTAGCTCATTGTGAGAAAGGGTTACCAACTTCTTATTTGAGGGTCAACAGCAATGCAAAGTTTAACTCTGATTTTATCAGGTACCAGACCTTGTGGAATCCATTATAAGACAAGGTACAAAGAGTCACGGCATAACAGTTACTGTCAACTCCTCATGGATGGCAAAGCCTACGGCACTGGCAGCCTGAGCAATGGGACGCAGTGAACCTTTTTTTTTTTTTTTAAATCATCCCAAGTTCATCATTTAGGCTAGTACAATTTTAAGACACATCTAGTTGACCTCATTATGAGGCAAAGGATTCAAACTGGTTACTCAACACCCAGATAGAACCCTGAGGGTTATAATTTTCCCTGAAGTGGCAGTCTGCAAGTTTCTTAGGGAACTTGATCAAAGGACACTTTAAGATGATAGCTGTGTCTCATGAAAATACCAGTGTATTGAATCCTATTTTCTCATCAACTACCACTATCATTTCAGAGATACCTTGACTTATTATTTTAAATGCTAGAACAATGGTTTGAAAATCTTTCAAACATGTTTATTTTTAACCTGATACATAAGACAAATTGGACACATTTTGGGGGTACTGTGAGATGTTTTGCCACATGTATGCATTGTGTAATGTTTAAATCAGATTTATTACCACTTGTGTGGTTCCTGGGAAATTAAATGTAAAATGAAAACAGGGTAGGAATATGCTAACAGCCTCATGTGTTTGATCTCATTTAACTTTTATCATAAACTATGAAATAATTATCTTTATCCAACTTCTCAAATGAGGTTTGAAGATGTTGGGCAAATTGTCATCCAGTTTTTAAGGGGCAGAACCAGGTTTGAAACCCATGTTTGGCTTCTAAGTCAGTGCTTCTGGTTATTATGTGAGGCTGAGCATGTCCTTGCTCTATGTAGCTTGAATAAAATCATGTGTTATTTCCAAGTTACCTTCACAGTTGACAATGCCATCTAGTACTATTTTAAATTTCACTTTGAATCATTCTTTCAGTCCTAAACACTTTGTTAAGTAATTGATGCTATGTAAATACTTAACAGAAGTGGTAGGTATTTTGTGTTCATTTCTACAACGTTTGCTAAATGTTAGATCTAAGTAAGGTATTAGGTTAAAAAAATACAAATGGTCCCCATACCTCAAGAAGCTTCAGTTTAGAATAACAGGAATTGTATATTGTGTATTTACTTGTAAAGGATGCTACAAAAAGATGCTGTTTGTAAACCATAGACTTTTTTTAGTACGTAGCAACATCCCTTAACTAATTTCATTATTGCATATTATCCTGTGTCAGGTGTGCTACCCAACAATAAGATTTTCTTGAATAAACATAAAAGAACTCAGTGACAGTTGAATCAGGGATTACATTATAGTCTCCAGTTTCCCATTTGACTTGTACATTTGGGGGTTTGTTTCTTGCAGAAGGGAGCTGGCAGGGCAAGTTCCCCATGCCAGCAACATTGGTGTCAGCTTCTTTGACAGAAGTTGGAGGGAACCCAAATTCCTACCAGTGGACTCACAGCTTTGAGCTAAGGCTTTGTTAAAATATCAGTGTGATATATCAAATGGCATAAATCATAGCTCGTCAATGCCACTTGAGCACATGTTTGAAGGACCTTTTATCCAGAAGAATTCAGAACCCCTAAGGGGATTTAAAACAAGAAGGGGAAGGTTCTATAATATATGAAAGAATTGGGTGAAGTCCAGAGCTGGGAGATAACTAAAAATAGGAGTCTAAAGATGAAATTCATGTTGGTCACAGCATAGTGATGGATGCTCCCCAAGAGTCTAAGAAAGTGATGGATGCATTCCCTGTCTTAGTGTGGATTCTCCCAGAAGCTGAACTTGAGATGAAGCCTTCAGTACAAGGAGTTTATTTGAATTCGATCTCAGGAAGTGGGAGTGAGGTAGTGGGGACGATGACAAAGGGAATAATGAAAAAAAGCAAAGCTGTGATTTGGATATCGTTTTAGTGTGTCTCTAAAGGTTAACGAGCTGAAAGCTTGGTCACCAAAGTAGTAGATAGGCAACAGGCCTTTAATAGAAAGGCCTAGTGGTAAGTCCTTAGGTAATTGAAGAGCTGTCATGGGACCGCCCCCGCCCCCTGAGCCCTCATGAAAGAGTTGTTAGTAAGCCCAACCCCAGAATCTTTTCTAGCTTGGAGGGATCATCTCTTCTGACTTCATGTGCTGCAGTTGCTGTAATGCTATTGGCCATGAGGTCCTCATTAGAGCCACACTGATGTCAGCACCGTGACTTTGAACATCTAGAACTGTATGCTAAATGAATCTCTTTTCTTTAGACAGTTACCTTGCTACAAGTACTCCACAATAGTTATAAAAGATAGACTAGTACTGTGATAAGAAATGCAACTTTAGATTTCCCTACCTACTCCTATTCCCCCATTGTTCACAGACTGCCCTCAGACTTCTACACTTCATTAGTAATCGGGCATTGGAGAGTAATTCAAGAATGCAAGGTAGAGTCGGGCATGGTGTTGCACACCTGTAACCCCAGTAACTCAGAGGCTGAGGCAGGAGGAGCACAAGTTCAAATCCAGCCTCAGCAATTTAGCAAGGCCCCATCTCAAAAATACAAAGGGCTGGAGATGTGGCTCAGTGGCTGGGGATGTGGTACCCATGGGTTCACTACCTGGTACTAAATAAAATTAGATAAAAAGAATGCAATATAGAAATACTAAATGATTATTCTCGATAGGGGACTCGACACACATAAAACTTTCTCCCAGCCCTGTGCTGAAGGGTGGCCCAAGGAGATCATGTGCTCCCCAAGACCATGCCAGACCTTCCCACTTGGCAGTTTTGACAAGGACTAGACCAGAATTTTGTCATCTCCATTTTTAGTTCATACCAATAACTAGAAATATCATGACTGTAGTAGATGCCATGAAAAATGATTCATGGGGCTGGAGCGGTGGCTCAGCGGTTTCAGCGCTTGCCTGGCAAGCACGAGGACCCGGGTTCAAACCCTAGCACCGCGTACACAACTAAGTGTTGGAGCAACTAAGGCCATGTGGAAAACTAATTAAAGTTGTTTCTCTCTTTCTCTGTCTCTCTCACTGTCCCTCTCTCTTTAAAAAAGAAAAAAAAAATGGATTCATCCCTGAGAGTTCAATTGAATATTCCATCTCAAAAAAATCCACTCATTGAAAAGCAGACCAGTAAAGACTGCTCTCACAGAAGGCAATTTGCTTTCCAACAGTGTGGACAGAAACTGTTTCTTTCACACCCTTTATTCTTTGACCTCAGAGATGGCAATTAAGACCATCTTCCTGCCCCAAGCTACTAAAGACAGTTCACCAACAGCTTCCACTTGTGGGAAACATAAATCACGCCAAGATGCGCTTCCTCTGCCCAATTTAGAAGGTTGGTTTATGGTTGCACTTCCTAGCTTCGCCTTACTGATCATGTTAAAGGGAACCTGAAATAATATTTTTGTCTCAGAGCAGGACATAGTGGTCAGCACTTGCTGGGACAAGAGGGACAGATGCCAGTTTAACCACAGAAAACATCACCACTGTTGTCACCATCTTCAGCAGTTCATTTTCAATGACATTTAAATGAAGATTGATTACAGCAAGGGATAAGGTAGAGATATTGACATCAAAGAAACTGAAACAAGTTTTGCATGTGGTTAGTTTGATGTAATTTATACATATATTCTATTGGAAAATTAATATATATGCATGCATTATTTGTTTGGAGACTATTTCAAAGGGTAGAATTGGAATTTGAGGAATTGAGAAAGGATAAAATTTCCTTGCACAAAGAGTGCAGTTAACATTTTATCAATATTCTTGTTATAAACTGATGAACCCCTAGCTCAGTGCGGTCAACTTTCCATGCCTGAGCTGACATGCCAATCTGCCAGCAGTCATATGGTTCTCATATGGCGACACTCCACAGATGCCAGCAAAATGTGAGAAGTTTCTGGCTCATTTCCTCTCCTTTTCTTGAGTGCCATGTTGCCTATACACATGCACACTCACATGCATGTGCATGCGTGTGCACACATACAGACCTTTGTCATACTACAAAAGCTCTGCATCATCCTCTCAGATGCAGCAGGTCTATTAAAATTACCTTACCCCTGCTTCTCTAGAGTTTCACACTAATGCATGAACTAACATTTAACATTTTCAAAACTCAAACTAAATAAATTTGTTTCAGACAGAATACAAGTTTTCTTGTAAGTTTGCATAGATTCTTTTGAGCAAAAAAGTATATATATATATTTAATGTTTCAGACTATGGCTCATTTTTCACCCTCATCATTTTTAAAAAGTGTTTTCTTTTCCCTGAAGTACAATTTTGTAACAAATATGCTGAAAACTAATATTTTCTGGCTATGATTGAAAGTATTCAACTGCAAAGAATTAAGCAATTTCTTTCTTCCCATTTCAAAACTGACATGTACCATTGTGTTGACAAAATGTTTTGTTGTAGTTGTTGTGTAATATCATTACATAATTTTGCATAATAAAATTTTTAATGAAATGTTTAAAAAACTGACTAAATGTGTTACCTCAATATATCTATTACATAATTAAATCTATAGCATGCATATTTCAAGAGTGCAATCTGAAATTATATAGAAATTCTTTACTATTACTTTGCAAGCCATACTGAGCAGATTAATGGAAAATGAAATCAAAGTGACACATTCACATAGTTATGACAAATGTAACTATACACACAAATGAAGCACACTTCTAGCCAAACTTCATCCCCAACCCCCAGCTTTGAGCAAGAGAAGCATGTCTGTTTTAACTATTTCCTTTAACCAGACCTTAATGGCACATAAATATTTGTAATTTAATGTGTACAGTATTTACAAATATAAATACAATATGGTCTACCTTTATCTTCTAGACCCTTATATGGAGTGAGCTCTTTAGGCATACTGTATACAAAATGGATGGCAGATGGCAATTGGATAAAGCTAATATACTGTCTGGCTCATAAATGAAGAAAAGTATCTAATGAGCACTATCTTCCATCCCCTCCCTAAGGATGTTGCCATTACAGAGGATATAATTTCAATAACTATAATGAATTATTTTCATTATAAACACACCACTGCCAATTTTTAAAAAAGCAATGTTTACATAAACATATCTCAAAAGCAAAAAGAAATACATTTGAATTTAAACTGAATTTATTCTGAAGCCTATAATCACAATGATTTTTTAAAAGTTTCCTTCAATGTTAAATAATGAACGTCCATGAATTAGATCAAAACATCTAAAATCTTTTGAAAGACAAAAGTTTTCAATTCTCTTGAATGTTTTGCTATGGCAAGTTTTCTTTTTAAGAATAGCAAGCACTCTCCATCTTCTAAGTAACCCTGATTAAGATATGATCCCATAACTAGAAGAACAAAAAAGCTCCATCTGAAAATTTCTAAGTTTATAAATGGTTTTAACAAAGTGGCAGAAAACAAGATCAACATGCATAAATCAATAGCTTCCCTATACTCCAACAATAACTCAACTGAAGAAGAAATCAGGAAATCTGTCCCAATCACAATAATCTCAAAAAGAATAAAATACTCAGGAATTAATCTAATGGAGGAAGTAAAAGACCTCTACAATGAGACTATCAAACACTGAAGAGAGAAATTCTTCAATTCCATTCATGGAATGGTGACATTCCATGTTCTTGGATAGGCAGAACCAATGTACTTAAAACGACCATTCTGCCAGAAGCACTCTACAGATTCAATGCAATCCTCATCAAGATACCAATGTCTTTCTTCACAGATAAAGAAAAAAAAAATCAAATCTCAAATTCATTTGGAGCAATAAGAAACCCAGATTAGCCAAACCATTACTAAGCAAAACAAAACAGGGGGTATTACAATCTGACCTGAAAGTATACTACAGAGCTGTAGTAACAAAAACAGCATGGTATTGGTACCATAAGAGTCAGGAAGACCAATGGAATAGAATAGAAGACACCGAAATTGATCCACAAATATTTAACCATCTGATAGTTGACAAAGGGGGCAAAAATATACCTTAGAGGAAAGACATCCTGTTTAACAAATGGTACTGCACAAACTGGACAGCCATACACTAAAAATTGAAATTATGTCCTTATTTCTCACTCTGCATAAAAATCAAACTGAAATGAATCAAAGAACTAGTAATTAAAACAGCAATTATATAATTATTTTAAAAAATAGACTCAACACTCTACCATATTGATGTAGGCACCAACTTCCTAAACAAGACCCCGATAGCAGAAGAATTAAAGCCAATAAGTGGAATACCATTAAACTGAAAATCTGGGCACAGCTAAGGAATTAGTTAAGAATATCAAGAACGAACCTGCAGAATGCGAGAAAATCATGCAACCTCTTCAACAGATGGCTAATATCCAGAATATACAAAGAACTCAAAAAAATTTAAAACCAAAACCACTAACAATCCAATCAATAAATGGGCTATGGAACTAAACAAATTTCAACAGAGGAATTTCAAAAAGCCAATAAATATGTGAGGAACGCATTCTACATCACTAGTAATCAGAGAAATTCAAATCAAAACCACATTAAGATTTCACTTCATGGGCTGGAGTGGTGGCTCAGTGGTTACTGCACTTGCCCGGCATACACCACAAGGAGACGGGTTTGAACCCCAGAACCACATACATAGCTAAGTGTTGGAGCTACAGAAGCCACACGAGAAACTAAATAAAATTGATTCAATCCCATCTCTCTCTTTCTCTCCCCCCCTGTCACTGTCCCTCTGTCTTAAAAGATTTCACCTCACACCAGTCAGAATGGCAAAGATGAAGAATACAAATAGTATTAGATGCTGGAGGGGTTGTGGGGAGAAAAGATCACTAACACATTGTTGGTGGGATTGCAGACTGGAAATCAGTGTGGAGACTCCTCAGAAAACTAAGAATGGAACCACCATACAACCCAGTTATCCCACTTCTGGGTATATTCCCAGAAGAGCTAAAATCAGCATATTACAAAGACATAGCTACATCATTGTTTACTGCAGTGTAATTTACAATATATAAATTATGCAATCATCCAGATGCCCCCCACCGGATAAATGGATCCAAAAACTGGTGTGTGTATTCTCTCTTTCTTTCTCTCTCTCTCTCTCTCTCTCACACACACACACACACACACACACACACACACACGAGTTCTACTCAGCTATTAGAAAGAATGATATCATGGCTTTTGCAGGTACATGAATGGAAATGGAAAATATCACACTGAATGAAATAAGCTAAGCCCGGAGAATTAAGAGTCAAATGTTTTCTCTCATATGTAGAAGCCAGAGTAAAACCAGGGATAGGGCAAAATTAGTCCAGTTTATTTACTAACCCAAATTCTAAGTAACACATAATCTAGAAAAACTTTAGTTATGAAGTGGGGGAAGAGGGTGTGAGGAGGAAAGAGGGAGGGTGGAAAATGAGAGAAAAAGGGTGTATTCAGTTCTGTAGGGAACACTCCACACCCCTGAGAATACTCCTGCAGGCGTTTAAAACCTTAAAATTCAAGAATTAATATACATGTATATGGACATTTATATCTGTAATAAGGGAGGATTACAGTGTAGATGAGGGTAGAGAAGTGGGCAAAGGGTGGGATCCTGATCCTGGATAAGGATCAGGTTCAAGTTACATTGTCATTATATATGCATATGTAAATGTGTAGCAATGAATCTCTCCAATCTGCAAGAATATGTTGAACTAATAAAAATAGCAAGCTCTCTCCACAAAACCATTATCACACAGTATAAAAATATCTCATAAGCTAAAAAAAGTTTAAATATGTTCCCATTTCTTTTAATTCCTAAACAAGAACATGAAGAATAAAATGGTGATACAATATAAATATTTGTCCTCCAAACTCATATGTTAGAAACTTAATCTTCAAAGCCATATATTAGTGGTATTTGCAGATGGGTTCTTTAGGCAATGATTGGGTTTGGGGCTGTTCCCAAGAATGGATTAATCCATTTATTGATTAGTGGAGTATCAAGGGAGTAGCTTTGTTATCAAAATGGACTGCAGCACCCTGTCTGTCTTCCCATGTTATGATGCAGTAAAAACACAGTATAAGATGCCAAGCAGAGGCTAACACCATGCTCTTAGACTTCTCAGCCTCCAGAACTGTGAGCTGAATAATCCTCCATTCTTTATCAATGCATAGTGTCAGGTATTTTGTTATAGTGACAGAGAACAGATTAAGACACAAGCTATGTACGCAACATTCCTACACTACCTTTAAACTTGTCCTTACCAAATGATCAGTTGATAAACAATATGCTTTGAAATATTCTCTCTTAGGCTGATTACAGTGAGGGATGAGGCAGAGATAAAGAAACTGGTAAGTTTTGCATTTAGTTGATTCAATACAACTTAGCAAAAAATAATTGGAGAACTACAGATATCAAGTAATTGTTAGGTATAGAAATACAAAGATGAGTAAGACTCAAAGATCCTGTTCTCAGGGAACTCACACTTACCTACTCATTTCTGAAATTGTTAATGAACAATGCCGAGATAAAAATAGAGTACAGGAACCATAAAGAATTCTATGCTCTACTGAAATTAAAACCAGCTCCTCATCTCAAGAAATATTCTGTGCACTGGTTATTTAGAGCATTGTGGCTATAATCAGCAAATAGAGCATGTGAGGGAAAACTATATCTTAGGATAGATTTTGTAAAATCATTCTTAAATAATTCAAATTTGGAATTTTATGTAAGGTCTAGACTGAGATTAAATGTTTACCATACCCTTTCTTTATAGTGTACTGCAAATTCTTTAAATAAAATTATGAAATTAACAAATCCTTAGAGGAAAAATTGATTTTAAGCAGGTGAGAAACATTTTATTTTTAGAGGCAATTGATAAATTAATTCCTAAATATTCTTTTCAGCAAGTTTCTTAAGGAAATTTATTACACAAAAAAATCATTAACCTGGATCACAATGGGAAGTATAACTTTCTGAAAAATTATTCAACAACTATTCTGTTATTCTCAATAATCTGCTTGTCTGTTGGCTTTAATTTATCTAAATTAATGACAATTTATTGTAACTGAAGATCTTTGTTATTCACACTAGATGGTGAATTAAAGAAAATTGCCTCAGTCTTTCTAAAGGTAGATCCCTGGGGGCGGGAAGGCATTTGACACCATGCAGGAAGCTACACATGGAGTTTGGACCCTCAGTTTCAGCACATGTGATTGGTGTCATTTGGGGCAAATTATTTTTCTAAACCTTGATTTTTTTCCATCTGTAAAATAGGGCAATAACAAGTTAGGAAAAAATTTTGCTTTCAAAATTAAGTAATAATATCATGTATGAAAGTTCCTGGAATAGTACCTAATGAGCAGAATTCACATAAGATTAAGATAAAGTATTCATTTTTGTTTTGTCTTAGGTTGTTCCATTTATTATTTTTTTCAGAGGTTGGGGAAATAATCAGGGATTGAATCCAGGGGTGCTTAACCACTGAGCTACATCCCCAGCGCTTATTTTATTTAAAAGAGAAGGACAGAGAGAGAGAGAGAGAGAGAGAGAGAGAGAGAGAATATGGACCAATTTTTATCGAGTTTTTCACATGGCCTTCATTGCTCTGACACTTATTTGTGTTTGTGGGTGCTGGGGTTTTAACCGGTGTATCTGTGCATGCTGGGCAAGCACCATAGCCACAGAGCTCCAGCCCTTGCTTTTTTATTTTTTGAGACTAAGTTGCTCAGGGCCTCACTAAGCTGAAGCTGGCTTTGAACTCATGATCCTCCTGCCTCCACCGTGCCTCATTCATCCAGGTTTTATAACTAACATTTCTTCTGGCAACAAAAATATATTATAGAAATCTTAGAAAAGTAAGGAAAGTTTAATGAAAAAAGAGGATGATACCTTTCATCGAACTTTATCATTAAACACTTAACATGCATTCACTAAATTTCAACATCTTTGCTATTGTATTGATTTACATGCAACAACAGAAAAAAAATCTCACCTTCAGTAACTTGAACTGCAACAGAATCATATCTAAGAACTCTATGAATGTTTTTTAGATTGTCTTCATGGGGAAGATAAGAGGATTGTTTTGGGGAAAGTATCATATGCAATTTGCTTTTCATAAAAAAAATTCAACAGTTTAATTCTTCTGAAATATGATTTTTCATGACCATGTAGTACCCAATATTACAAAATTATTCAAATTGCTTTTAGAAATTAAGTTATTTGCAGAATTCTCCCAATTTATATTTAATCATAGTAATTGCATAACTAATTTTCTAACTTTTCAAATTTTTAATTCATCATAAGCCTATGTTAGCTCACATTTAATTGTTCCTTAGGTAAATTTCTACCATAATTATTAGTTAAGGACCAAGGTAAAAGTTTTTGACACATGTTGCCCAACTAGTCCCAACAAGTTCTACCAATGTTCATACTTATATTACCATACTCTACCAAAAATAAAATGTTTAATTGCCAATTTGATAAAATAAAATGTTATAACTTAGTTTCCTGATTACTATATTAAACATTTATGCTATCACCAGAGTTTCATTTTTGTATAAATGAAAATGTTTGTTCATTTTTCTATGAAAATATTCATTTTTCTATTTAAAATCCATAGAAACTCTTCACATAAGTTCTGAATTCCACGATACACTGCAAACATTTTCTTCATTTTGATCTACCTACTCTCAAACCACACATCAGACTGTTAAAACAAGTGTATTTTTACAATATTTAAAAAGTTCAACTAGAAGACTAATTCCTTCATTTTCCTTTTCCAAAATTTGATTATTCTATATGACACCTAAATTTGATTATTCTATGACACCTATAATCGCCTCATACATACAATATTTAAAATTGTGATCTTCAAATAACATGGATTTTATAAATGATTTATTATTAATATTTTTATAATATTGTTTTCTACTTCTTAAAGTATGTTATAAAACTTTTCTTTAAGTCTTTTATGTATCTCTTGATTTCTTCAGGAAAGAAATATTTGTTTTTGTTTTTGCTAGATATTTTATATAAAAATATAATGCAAATGAGATTTACTTTCCTTCCTGAACTTTGACTTAAACACTGGAATTAACTGATCTATGTGTGTGATATATGTTGCTTATATTTCTAATCAATACTTACATTGAATTTGTTAGATGAATTACATTGAATTTGTTAGATGATTACATTGAATTTCCTTTTAAGTACATTAGTGTTTATATTTATTATTTAGGTAGGTCATATATATTATCTATAATTGTCATATCCTGCTTGTATATTTCAATCTTTTCAGATTCATCAGAATATCTAGAACAGTTTTGTGTGATTGATGGCGAGTGTTGTTTTCCAATTTTAATTATAATAGCTGTGACGTTTCAACACTGAGTGTAATTTTGCTATTAAGATAAATTTTAAAGAAATGCCTTTCAACTTCTAATTCAATAATATTTAGCAACTTAATCAAATTGATTATTTAATATTTAATGAAAGCAATGGCCCTTATCAAGTAAATTAATTTTTTTAAAGAGAGGGACAGTGAGAGAGAATCAATTCTATCTAGTTTTGTATGTAGCCTTCATTGTTCTGATACTCTGCTGTGTTTGTGGTGCTAGGGTTCGAACCCAGGTCCTCATGCATTCCAGGCAAGCGCTGTAACCACTGAGCCACCGCTCCAGCCTGACTTCTGCTTCTGTCTTAATTCCCTCCTCCACACCTTCCTATATTTATACATAGATATGTGCAATATAAGTTATCTAATATTTTAATATTAATTTCATTTTTTCATTCTTTCTATAGTAATGTTACAATATTATCTTTAAATATCTGTTTAATCATTGCCTTTAAGATTTATAAGTACCACTTTATTTCCAAACGAACCATTACAGTAAAAGTTTTAATTTCTACTTTAATCTATGAGTTTTAGAATATCTTTAAATTGCTTTGTGTTTGAGAATTTAGTTTTCAGTTCTGATTTGTATTGCTGAGCTATTAAAAATTACATATATTTCCTTTAGAACTTTTTACACTTCCTGTTGATAAATACATTATCAACTTTTGCAAAGTAGGCAAATAATCTCATTTTCAATGGTTAAAATTAAATTATAAAATAAATATTAAATATTTTGTTCAGTTCCTCTACATTTTTTCTTTTAAAAAAGAGAGGGACAGAGATAGAAAGGGAAAGAGAAAGAAAAATCAATTTTATTTAGTTTGTCATGTGGCTTTCATTGCTCCGAGACCTCGATGTGTATGTGGCACTGGAGTTTGTACTTGTGCCTGCCAGGCAAGCGCTATAACCACTGAGCCACTGCTCCATCCCCCAGTTCCTCTATATTCTCATTTACTAATTACCTACTAAACCTTCTAGTACATCAAAATTTCCCACAATTCATTTTCAGGTAATTTCAATTATATTTATATTTTTATTATATTTATAATTTTAATATGTTGGTAATAGTTTGTAATCACAATTTCAAAAATTTTACCTTGTTTAGGGATTATATTTTCACCAGAGTTAAACAACAGACTGTCCTATTTAATGTTTCCCTTAAATTCTGCTTGATATCCTCACAGTTTAGATACTGGAGAGCTTAGAATATATTTTGCTGATGACTATTTGCCCATGCTTTGAACAGTAGCCTGTTGGAGTCACTATATCTTAATTGAATCTTTTATACTACAAATGGATGGGTTGTTTTCCTCATGAAATATAATTTCCTCATGAAAATGAATTTGACCTGTTAATATTCAAAGCATGATTTCACTTCAATCTTATGATATTTAAGTAATTGGAGCCTATATTCTACTTTGCTTGTTTTCTATCATTTCTACAAAAAGTATTTTTCTTCAGTGATTAAGAGAAACAGTTCAGTTTGTATTAGTAACACACTGTTACTTAAAAGTATCTGTACGTACACTGATCTAATTTTTAGTATTAATAGTAAAATACTTTTGACTATCCCATATACAACAGAATTAGGTTATTATAATTTTCTTCCATTTCTCCATTTCATGCTTCTTGATAAGTTTTGATATACTGAAATTTAAGGCCCAGGTATCATTGCCAAATTACTCTTTATCTTCTCTTTAAAATCCACTTATGGCTCTTGATATAGTAGATATATTCTACTTTCTAACCATGTTTATGACATTTTTGGACTAATTAATATTTAAATGTTTTCAGTGCTATCAACCATATCGTTCCTGCTGTGACTTCCCATGTGTGATTCGTGTAGCTTAAAATAGTATGGGTAGTATATTTTCTGAGCCTCTGACTATCTAAGGGTGTCCATAGGAAAGATCATACATAAATTATAGTGTGAAGAATGTAGAATTCTTAACAAATATTTCACCTGAAATGCAAAGGTATTTCTCTTTACATAACAGTTTCTACTTATCGACACTACAGAAGAGAATTTCTTTGGTCTGGGTGATTTCCTTTTGGTAGGCATTACGTATTCTTGTTTCTTGTTTTTCTCTTCATTTTTTTGCTATTTATAATTATACTTTTTTGTTCTTAAAAATATAAGCACTATGTGTGGTTATGTCTAGATACTGAGATTTTGTATAGTGTATAGTGAGCCCTGTTACCCTGCAGAGCTAGGACAGTTTCTCTCACCTCAGGAGTTTTCCTTCCATTATGGAGTCGAGAGTCTGCTGCATTTGCTAGTGTTTTTGAAAGTAAGTGTCTTCTGGTCCTTATTTTCAGCTATTTTTCTTTCTCTATTCTGGAAGACTTGGGCTGAAATTCATCACTGACAAAATGGGAGCAACTGTTCACAAATTCAGCTGTGGTCTTATTTCAACTAAGGTCTGGTTTCTGGTATTGTCCCTTCAGTTTTAATACTAGTCTTTCTCTGCAGCCATCTTTTAATGTAGCTATGCAGCTGTTTTTATTTCTACTTGTCTTAGTCAATCTGCCTTTTCATATCATCTCATCTGCCATCTCATCTTTTGTTTTAGAAGGGATCATGAGGGGCTGGAGCAGTGGCTCGGCAGTTATAGTGCTTGCCTGGCATGGACGAGTACATAAGTTCAAACCCCTGCACCAGGTACACAACATAGTCTCAGAGGAACAGAAGTCACATGAAAAACAAACAAAAAAAATTGCTTCCTTCTCTCATTGTGCCCTCTTTTTTTATTCAGAAATTTATTTTTTGATCAAACAAGCTTCTAATGAAATAATATATATATATAAATTCTGAAAATTAGATTTACCCCCAAGAGCCCTCCTCAATTCCCCACCCTTATCCCTCCCCTCCCCTTCCCAATATATCTCTGCAAATGCCTTAGCTTGTATGACATTACACCTTATCCAGATTTAAAACATAATAGACCTCCTATCTCAATGGCCAGGGTCTAGCTCCAGCCTCCACGGATGAGTAGAGACATTCGACCTTGGTTCTCTGTGTTATGCTGATTTCACTCAGCATGATTTCTTCCGTAGCCATCCATTTACCTTCAAAGGCTGCAATATCATTATTTCTAATTGCTGAGTAAAACTCCCCTCTTTCTTAAAAAAAAAAATCATGATTTATTGAATGCCAATGAGTGTACCAAGTGAGTGGATGTATTCTACACGTTCCACGTTTCCTATGGTGCATGTGTTTTGATAGTGCTCTTTGGTTCTTAGTGCTATGGTTTCTTTGTGTGTTGCCAAATCCTTCTGGAGGCCCAGGTTCTGGCTGTATGTGAGCACGCATGTGCGTTCAGCAGGTTGTTTGGTTGTGAATGAAGAATATGATAAGTACTCTATCGTAGTCAGGAATCACATAGGAAAAGAGTAGGTGTACTTCTTTTATCTCTCCTTGTTCAACCTTGAAATACTATGGGGATCTCAACTCAAGCCAGAAGGCAATCTGAGCTAAATGTCCATTTTCAGTTCAGTGATATTGCAACTTAAGATGAATGGGTAAAAGTCTTCTACACAATTTTTGTGGAGAAGTTTTTATGTTCTGCCTTTGTATCTGTTGTGTACTAGCTGCAGTAAACACGAGGGGGTCATTTTTGCAAGAACTGGGAATTGTATCCAGGGTCTTACACTTGACAGGTAAGTGCTCTACTGCTGAGTGATAATGAATTTTCTTTAAGGAGAGGGACAGATTTTTTCAAGCCATATGGTTTGCATTGTTCCCTTCTCCAGAACTCCAGTCTGCCTAAGAGAAACCTTACTTTCTAGTCAGGGTCGTTGTATAGTTTAATATTTCCCAATAGAACTGTGTTTATTTATTTATTTTTTGTTTAACCTTGAGCAAGTTACTTAATTTGTGGTAAAATAATTGTGACCACTTTCTGGGGTTTTTGTAAGAATTGAATGTTTTAGGGCTAGAGCAGTGGCTCAGCAGTTACGGCACTCACTTTGCATGCACAAGGACACAAGTCCAAACCCCAGCACCACCTACACAACAAAGTGTTGGAGCAATAGAAGCCACGTGAAAAACTAAACAAAATTAATTCTCTTTCTCTCGCTGTCCCTCTCTTTAAAAAAAAAAAAAATTGAATGGTTTAATATACAGGAAAGTCTTAGAACCATGACTGACACATACTGCACATTTCAATAAGGATTCCATTGTCGGAGACTCCAGCCTTCTACCCTGGACAACAGTAAGAAGCATCCAAACCCCTTGCTGATGGCGGAGTCTAAATCAGTACTGCCATGCCCACCATGTGGTAACAAGCTCTTCCCCAGCTGTGACAATGGAGGACAGCAGCGGGCCTGGACTGTGCTCCCAACCAACAGTAATACCACCAGGGTAGTGTCAGTGGAAGACACATGGGACACGCCAACAAGATACGCTAACCCCCACTTTGCAAGGTGTTTTCAATACTGATCTAGTGAGGCCCAGAGCTCTCATTTCTACCTAACAGTACATGGACTATACCCTGAGTGTCCACAGACTGAGTGAAGGACTGAGCCCTCAAGCCCTAAGGGGCAATCGTGAAGCAATGACCCACTTGTCCTGCCAGGATGGAAAACGTAATTTGAAATAAAGTATTTAAATAAGACTCAGACTTCATAATGCAATATCCCAAATGCTCACATTCCAATTGAAAAAACTTTGTCTTACGAAGAATGAACTCAAACTGAATTTTAAAAAAAATCAAAGATGCCAATGCAAGATGACAGGTATTAGAATAGGTTGACAAAAGATTTTTTTTAAAGCCATATTAATGTTTCATTGAGCAATTAGGAACATACTCAAGACAAGTGAAAATAAAATGTAGCATCAAAGAGCTAGAAAGTCTCATGTAATAGATATAAAGTAAATAGAAATTTTATAACCTAAAAACACAACTAAAAATATACAATAACGGAAATAAAAGTCAGCAGGTGCATATAACAACTGAAAAAGGAAATAGGAAACAGTGAATTGGAAGATCAAATAGAAATAGCCCAATCTGAACAGCAGGAACAGACTTTTCAAAAAGAACGGGAGCTAGTGCAACTGTAACAAAAACTACAATGTTCAAGTCATCGAAGCAGTAGAAAGAGATAAAAGACTAAAAAGCTACTCAAAAATAACAGATAAAATTTTCCCAAATTGTCAAAATTCAAGCCTATAGGTTCAAGAAGCCAAGAAAACCCCGAACTGGATGAAGTGAAGAAATGCGTAATACTAACACATAACGAATACCTGAAAACTAAGAACAATGATAACAGTCTTGAAGCATCAAGATAGCTTTGACCACATATAAACACATTGAGAATGAAAGTAAATTTGTCATCAGAAACTAAGAATAGGAGGACATGGCACCACATTTTTCAGTGAAAGAAAAGGACTGACAAGCACAATCTCAAATCTAATAATTGTAAGTTCCAGGAATGGAGGGTAAGTCAGCATATTGTTACAAAAACAAAAACTAAGATATTTGTTACCAAGAGATCTTAAAAGGGTGTTTAAAAAATAAGTTCTTTAAACAGTGAGCTAATGATAAATCTGGGAACAACAGGAAAAAAGAAAGAACACCATGAGCTAAAATTTGGGTGCATACAGGAAACTTGCCTTCTGTCTTTTGAATTATGTTCGACAATTAAAGCAAAAAGCATGACATTATCTGATGTGCTTATAAATGTGCATAGAAGAAATATTTAAAACAATTGTATAAGGATACAGTTACATCCAGGGAAGTAAGTTTTATCTAGTTCATCAGAACTAGTAAAATGAAAACACCAATTGTTACCAATATTATAGAGATAAGATACAATATGTAGAGGAACCACTAGAAAAGTATATATGAGTACACACTCAAACACACCATAGATAGATAAAAATGGAATTCTAAAACCTCTAAGCAGCCCAACAGGAAGGTGAGAAAAATGAATTTAAAAAATGGTAAATGTAAGTTGTAATATGACATTAATATTCAATATATCTGGCCCAAAGACACTAAGTGAAAAATATCGATAGCATAAATTGAAAACATGATCCAACTAAAATCTGTCTACAAGGAATTTCCTTTGAAAGATCAATAAAGTTGACATATCTAGCAAAACTCACAGGAGACTAATGTATCAATGCATTGATGATGAATCTGTGTACCAAATGTGCCAATATTGGGAACAAAGCAAACTATCATTGAGAAATATTTGGTGTAGATAAAATGATTGTATAGGAAAATTGTAACTTAGTTGAAATAAACTAATTTAAAATATAAAGTACCACACCATTGGTGGGGGGGAGTCAATGACTTAGCCCTATAACTACTCAGGAAGTTGAATTCATAATTGAAAATCTCCAGGAAAAAAAAATCTCTAAATCTAGGTACCTTCACTGGAGAATTCTACCACAGTTTAAGAATTAATGCCACTTTAACATGATTTCTTCAGGAAACAGAAGAATTTCCAATGCATTTTGTATTATACTGATACCCAAAACAGATAATGACAGTGCAAAATAAGAAAAATACAAGTCCATGTCCCCATGAATATACATACACATACCCTTAAAACTGTTAAAAAGTCACAAAATGACTTCCAAGATGTCTCAAAACTCTCTAATAGTCACAAAGTCTGAGACGCAGCCTCCCATATCTCTTCTAACTCTGAACATGAATGGACTCAATGCCACAATTAAAAGACACAGACTGGCCCACTGGATCAAAAAACAAAATCCAACAATATGTTGCGGGCAAGAGACACATTTGACACTCAAAAATAGACACAGGCTGAAAGTGAAAGGTTGGCAAAATGTCTACCAGGCCTGTGGCCCAAAAAAGCAAGCTGGCGTGGTGATTCTAATTTCTGATAAAATTAATTTCCAGCTAAAACTAGTCAGAAAGGACAAAGAGGGACACTTTATCATACTAAAAAGGATAGTTCACCAAGAAGATAACGAAAATTAACATTTATGCCCCCAATTACAACGCCACCAAATATATGGAAAAAAATACTTAACGACATTAATCCCCTCATTGATCTCAACACAATAATACTGGAGGACTTCAGCACACCACTATCAACATTAGACAGATCAAAACAAATTAATAAAGACATCTCCAAACTGAGCAACTCCATTAATCAGTCAGGCTTAACAGACATCTACACAGAATATTCCATCCTAAAACAGCTGAAATTACCTTCTTCTCAGCGGCTCATGGATCTTTCTCTAAAATAGACCACATCCTAGTTCACCAAGATAATCTTAACAAATATAAAAAAGTGGATATAATCCCATGTATTCTGTCAGATCATAATGCTATGTTCTTAGCAATCAACAACAAGAGAAACAACAGAAGCTACTCAAATACTTGGCAATTGAATAATTACCTCTTAAACGAAGGATGGATAAAAGAGAAAATGAGAGCAGAAATCAACAAGTTCTTGGAATTGAATGAGAATGAGGAAACAACATACCAAAATCTTTGGGACAGTATGAAGGCATTCTTAAGAGGTAAATTTATAGCACTGAGTGCATACATCAAAAATCTAGAAAGAGCCCAGATAAATAGCCTTATGCTACAACTCAAATGCCTACAAAAAGAGGAACAATCCAATCCCAAAGCTAATAGAAGACAAGAAATAACTAAAGTCAGAGCTGAAATCAACGAAATTGAGAACAAAAAAATACAAATTATTAACAAAATAAAGAGTTGGTTCTTTGAAAGAGTCAACAAAATCGACAGTCCCCTTGCCAACCTCACTAAAAGAACTGAATGAAGCAAATCAATAAAATCAAAGACAAAAATGGGGATATCACCACAGATTCAACCAAATCCAGAAGATTATCAGAACCTATTTTGAAAATTTATACTCTGCTGTTTGATAATCTGGAGGAAACGAACAGGTTCTTGGATGCATACGTCATCCCCTCATTAACACAGGAGGACTTTGAAAAGCTAAACCAACCTATCACAGATAGCGAAATTGAAGCAGCAATCAAAGCTCTCACAAAAAAGAAAAGCCCAGGTCTGGATGGATATACGGCCAAATTCTACCAAGCCTTCATAGGAGAACTAACACCGATCCTCTACAAGCTCTTCCAGGAAATTCATAGAGTGGGATCACTCCCAAACACTTTTTATGAAGCAAATATTACACTGATTCCAAAGCCCAACAAAGTCATGTCAAGGAAAGAAAAACTACAGACCAATTTCCCTGA
>PVKS010008812.1:0-66736 GCA_004027875.1 Aplodontia rufa
GTACTTGTGCATGCCAGGCAAGCGCCATAACCTCTGAGCCACTGCTCCAGCCCCCAGATAAGATTCTTGGCTTCATCTTACCTTTCTAGATTTTGACCTTTACCTCATTTGTGACCTCTGAGTATTTTTAAAGTTTCCTACCATTTTTTTTTTTTGAAGAGTTCAGAAAGTCTGACATAATATTACCTCAGGTTCAGAGCACTTATTTTTTTTTTTTTTAAAGAGAGAGGGACAGTGAGAGAGAAACAACTTTATTTAGTTTTTCACATGGCCTTAGTTGCTCCAACACTCAGTTGTGTATGTGGTGCTGGAGTTTGAACCCGGGACCTCGTGCTTGCCAGGCAAGTGCTGAAACTGCTGAGCCACCGCTCCAGCCCTAGGTTTGGAGCACTTATAGCTACATTTAGGTTCTTAGCACTTTGTATAGTTCAGGTCCTTATTTCACTTACAAGGACCAGGGTAGAGACTCAGCAATATCAAGATCTTCTCTGTTGTTGTCTCCCTGAGTGGCCAGCCAGCATATGCCAGGCCCAGCCAGGGCGAAGACCCATGGAGCTCTTGGCTCCACTAGCACAGCTCTTACCACAGGAGGTATATTATTGGCATGGACTTTTCCCTTTCTGCCCAGCATATGGGATCCTCTCTCAGAGAGTGATATTTAAAACATTTCTGCCTACTTGCAGAGTTTAGAAATGTGCAGCCATGAAATCTTAGACCAGACTTTATTCATGGCACTTTCTTAAGGAGGAGAGTTATGAGACAGAGAGAGGAAGGAAGAAGGAAAGAAGGAACAAGTTAATTAAAAAAGGGACCAACTTAATAATTCAATTTAACTATTAACAATTCAATTGACTTTCCTAAAAGAAGGAGAACATGAAAGGAAATAAAAATACTAGAAGCATACGTCAAATTTCAGAATGAAGGATTTAGTAGAGAGATATGCTAAATCATAATCAGGAAGGAAAGAGCCAATTTCTGTCTCGGCCTTCAGCCCTGTTTTGGCTGCTGCATGTGTGTGTGTTCACCCCTGCCCCTGCCTGTGGCTCCAGAGCTGCTTTGGCCCATGGCCCTGCTGCAGAAAGAAGCTGCTCCCTCACTCCCAGTTTGGCTACGGTCTTTGCCCATCCTTAGCAGATCCTGAGCTGAAACTGTTTTGGACATATGGAGCAGGTCTTGCTGCTCCTGCTCCCATCTTATGAGGCTCCAGATATTTTCTTTCCACCACTTTTGAATGCAGCAAGCCTATCATTCTACTAATTCTTCCATTCTGAGGTGTGGGAGGAGTTTCTAGAGCTTTGTTTCCTTTTGTGTCCTCCTTTCCCTTCAGGAAGGCCCTGTTGGCTGGTTAGTGGTGATGGGCTCTTAAGTTGTCCCTACTTCCTGCCCCACATGTAAGGCAGAAGTTTATATTGGACTGTCTTCCTTTGACTTTGCCATTGTTTTCTGCGTCAAACATTAGTTTTACAGTTTTTTTTTTTTTAAATCACAGTGAGAGAAGTGAAGTCAATGTTTAAGGGGCTGCCAAAAGCAACAGTGATCCAAACAAATCTTGTCAACCCTCACCTCTGAGTTGGATAATGTCACTAGAAAGGCATTTTCCAGTTAAATCAAAAATCTGTCCCAGGCCTGGACTCAAACTGCCATTGTCCCATCCAGAGGCCCTTCAGTGTGTTTGTCTTGTCCTCCCTGCTGCATCTGTCCTTTGATTCCTAACTTTATTTCTTAACCTTTTTAATCAGGACATGGGAAACTTCTGCCACTCAACAGTGTTTTGCTTTGAAGCCCTTCTCTTAATACCTTAGCTATTCTGTGCTAATCTTTCTGGGCTTCTCCTCTCAAATAGTTCCAAACTTTATAGACACTTTGTGCAGCTGTACCAATCTTCACACAGTGGTTTTCTCTTCCATTTATTATATAACAAACCACCTCAAATAAAATGGCATAAAACAACAATCATTTTATTATACTCAGGGATTCCGTGGGCTGGGATTTAGAAAGGACACAGTGGGAATGGCCTGTCTGTTTCCACATTCTGAGGTTTCTCTTGGGAAGACTGAGAGGTTGGGGGTGCATTGGTGGCTAGAGCCTACAGTCCCTGGAAAGTCAGTTACATGTCTGGCTCCTAGGCAAGTAGATCTCCAAGTTTAGGACTACTTATTCTTTCTTTCTTTTTTAATAGAGAGGGACAGTGTGTTTTGTGTTTTGTGTGTGTGTGTGTGTGTGTGTGTGTGTGTGTTAGAGAGAGAGAGAAAGAGAGAGAGAGAGAATCGATTTTATTTAGTTTTTCATGTGGCTTTCATTGCTCCAACACTTTGTTGTGTATGTGGTGCTGGAGTTTGAACTCAAATCCGCACACATGCCAGGCAAGCACCCTAATTGCTGAGCCACCACTCCAGTCCCTGTTTAGGACTATGGACCACACCACCTACACGTGATCATCCCATGTGCTTGGCTTCCTCACCCTAGAGTGGCCTCAGCATTGTATATGGTGGCTTGGAGTTTCAAGAGTGAGTGCTCCATCAAATGAGATAGAATTCTTGTCACCTTTTCTGACCCCACCTCACAGTCTAGAGATTACAGGCCAGTGGCAAGATAGAAGGAACAACAAGCCTCTTGACTCCCCCTCTGGAAGGAAGGAACACAAGGTCACCCTGTAGAATAGGAAATAGGACCCTGGGATAGGAGATAGGGTCATAGCCATTTTGGAAAAAAACATTCTGCACAATTTTCCCTCTGGTCTCAGTGGACATCACTTTCACATGCAAAATTCACCCCTCCCCAAGAGTCCTATCATCTCATCACATATGGCGTTAACTCAAGGTCCAGGATCTTATCTTAAGTAGGTCCAAGGTGAATGAGTGATCTCTGGCATGGTTCCTCATATGCGGCTTCTTGAGCGTATTCCTTGATTTGCAGGTTTGTGACCTGAACTGCCACGGCAGGCAGTGATGGGACAGGCATTGGACAACGGCTGCATGCCCTAATCACGTTCATTTTGGACAGTCTTCACAAATAGTTTCCTGGATCTGGTTCCCTCTAGTGGCAGGAGAACACGCTGCGTTCTAAATCCTGTCCATTATCAGAAACCTTGCTTCTCTGGGTTGGGGATTTAGCTCAGTGGCAGAGCGCTTGCGTAGCGCTCTAGTCCTCAGCCTTGAAAAAAAAAAAAGAAGAAGAAAAAAAAGAAATCTTGCTTCTCTGCCTTGAGAGATTTCCCTGGTTCCCTGTCCCTGCTCTCTAATTTAATCCCCTTTTAGGAATGCTTAGATATGTGTGCATTCCCATTTTTTGCATTATTTAAGCTTCAGGAAAACTCTCTCTTCCTTTAACTCAGTCTGCCTTTTGCTTCTGATATTAAATTGCTCACCTTGCTCTCATTTCCTTTGTACCTAAGACTGAGGCAACCATTTAAAATCAGTCTTAAAAGCTCATACACACGAGGTCTGTTAAAATAGCCATTTTTTTTTTTTTGCAAGCAGTAAACTAATGTGACCTGCCAAGGTCAGAATACTATGAGGCTCCCCCTTAGTGGACATTTAAACCTGACAGCTCCTGCCTTGGTGTCACAGAAGCTCAAACTCTATGTGGACTTCTTCTTCTTCTTCTTTGTTTTTGTTGATGCTTTTTGGACTCTAGATATTCATCTTTATCTTCCTCAAGGTTCCTGTGAACTCGCCAATACGGTAGGGCTTTTGCAACTCATAAACAATACTTCTGTCTTATTCTCTTAGGTGTGGAAGCAAATGATAGATAAAATACAGATGACTGTTGAACATAAATATCAACTTTATGACAGATATGGCTTAGGTATGTAGTGGCAAAGGCTTCATCATAGCTCATCCTAGAATTAAAGCCATCCACCTGGTCCCAGACTTCTCTCCCACAAGCAGAGCCTGCCTCATCTTAGTACCAGGAGAGCAGGTGTGGGAAGGTGAATTTGAAAAAAAAAAAAATCCCAGAAGAGCTTAGCTGAGAATGCTGCACTGTTTCTCCCAAGATTACCAATCAGAGAACTGACCCTTCCTCTAGGAAAGGTCAAGGAACCAGTACAGAGACCAAGAGTGATTCTTCTGGGGAGGTACCCTGTGGGAATGTGAAGCTTGGGGAATGGCGGTTCCCTAAACACAACAAAAAGATTGGGAACTATTTCCCAATGTGAGTCAGGCAGAGCATCTCCCTAAGGAAGAATCATATTTGGTAAGAATGTACTGAGACAACAGAGCCATTTTTCAGTCCCCCAATACCTATAGCTTAGACTACTCCCTCTCCTCCTTCCTACACTTTTAGCAGACTTGAATATATATGGTCCACCTGCAGATTTATAATAAACAGAAAGATACAGCATAGAAAGTATACAGAGATACTGCAAAAAAAAAAAGGCTTAAAAAGAAGCTAGCAAAAAGGCATGGAACAATTAACACAAACTAGCAGAACTCAAGAGGAAAAAAGAAGCTAATAAAACATTTCCAGGGCTGGAGAGGTGGCTCGGTGGTTATGGCGCAAGAACATGGGTTCAAACCCCAGCATCACATACACAACTAAGTGTCAGAGCAACAAAAGCCATGTGGAAAACTCAATAAAAATTGATTCTCTCTGTCTCTCTGTCTCTCTCACACTGTCCTTCTCTCTTTAAGGAAAAAAAAAAAAAAACATTTCCAAAAGGAAACTTCCATGGGAAGTGGTGAGCCTTGAGCAAGCACTACTCTAAATCATGATATGGAAGACAGAAATTGAACAAGAATTTTTTAAAATTAGAGCTTATAATCATAGATAGTATTTGGGCTCACTTTGACAAAATAGTACGTGCAAGGAATTTGGTAAGAATTCCCCTTCCTCCCTAACTCTTCCTTTCTGCATCCCCTTATTCTCCCTCCTTTATCTTCCTTTTACTCCTTTTTTTATTTACTTGATTGGTATTTTCTATATATACATAAAAGGTGAAATTCCACTTGGTAAATTTATACATGTATATAGTATGATTTTGTTAAATTCATTCCATACGACCAAGGAAATTGAAGAAGTTGGAAGATGCTGAATATGAACAAATGTACCAGAAATAAATTCAAAGATATCATAGATTTTTTTCTGAACTAAATAAAATATTTGCATATTAAAACGGAAAAATAGAAATGGGATAATCAGTGCATACATTCTGGAGACATTTCTGAATAGCAAATATAAAGAAGGAATCCCATAAACATCCAAGCCAAAAAGACAAACAAAACCCCCTGGATCTCTACATAGGAACACACTTTATATGTCAAATCTAAGTTTTGTTCATTTATAAATGGCTGGAAACATAAAGTCATTATGAAATATGTATGTAAAACTCAAGAACCCCACTTGGGAAAAAAATTAGATATAATCCAGTCAAAAAAATGTGGGTCACTGATAAGGCCACGGTGTGAAAAGATTGTTGGTGAGCATCAAGCTGATTTGCATATAGAACTACAGCTAAACCATGTTCAGACTTAGGGCACAGAAGAAAATGTAAATACTTTAAACTAATTAGAAGATCATCAGGAAGAATCTTCTTTTTTTTTTTTTTAAAAGAAAGACAACAGTGGGAGAAAGAGAATCGATTTTGTTTAGTTTTTCGTGTGGTTTTCATTGGACATTTTGTTGCATATATGGTTCTGGGGTTTGAATCCAGGTCTTCATGCATGCCAGGTAAGCATTGTAACCACTGAGCCACCATTCCAGCCCCAGGAAGAATCATTAAATAAAGTAAAATCATTCCTCGATGGCAAAAAAAAAAAAAAAAAAGAAAAGAAAAGTTTTAAAGAACTCACGGGCTAGTGATGTCAAAATACTAGTAGAAATGGAGCTCTTGTCTTTTTTTTTTTTTCACTTTGTACCGGGAATTAAACCCAGGACATGTTAGGAAAGCACTTTATTATTGTTCTGTATCCCCAGACATTTTTTATTTTATTTTGAGATAAGGTCTCTTTAAGTTGTCCTTGAATTTGTGATCCTCCTTCTTCAGCCTCCCAAATACCTGGGATTATAGGCATGCGCCATGGCACCTGGCTTACATCATTTTACTAAAAACAAAACATGAAATTGTCTTTATTTGCAGATGATATGATTTTCTACCCAGAAAATGCCAGGAAATCTCTGAAACTATTGTAAGAGCAAATAAGTGAATTTAGTAAGGTAAGAGAACAAAAGATTAAAATAGACAAATCAATTACATTCTTATACATTAGCAGCAAATAAGTGGAAAATAAGAGGAAGATAATCTCAGAAATGTTTAATAAGAATAAAATTTTGTACAATATTTTTCAAAAGCAGTTTGGCAACAGCTATTTACTATTTAAAGTGCCAATACTCTCAGTACGTCCAAGAATATATACTCCAAAAAGTGAGTATCAGTATAAACAAGAGGATATTTACTATCACATATTGCATAATTACCATGATGATGAATGGGTGAATGAAGGATTGAATGACTATGAGGCTGTTCCTGACCCTTGCTTCCCCTTATTCCCCATGTTCTGATGGCTGACACTACTACCCCTCAGCCACCCACGCCAGTCACCTGAAGACAGCCTCCTTCTTCCTCACCACCTACCTGCCCTCCAGACACATTTGCTTAGACTCTTTTTTTTTTTAATGGTACAACTTCTTTTAATTTGATTTTTTATTAGATGGATATAGAGTTACAATTGAGGGGGAAACATTATCAAACATTCAAGAACAAATGTATATATACTTAGTTATCTAGGGCTAATGCCATGTCATGGATGCACAGCTTGGGTTCCCCATGTTGCTGTTTTCCCCAGAAGAACCCCTGAGTTAAATGGATATCTTGTGGAGGACAGAGATCTCCTTCTGAGATGATTCCCCCATATTCCCACCCTCCAGTCTCCTAGGTGTTCTTCCTAGGAGAAGAACACCCGCCCCCAACCCCCACCCTATGCCTCCAAGTATCCTAGGGAGTCATCTCTCTGTTGCGTTAAGATTCATACAATTTGAATTATTAGCTTAGCCATCCAACATACTGCTTCCCGATGTAGTCTAGCTTCCACAAATGAGAGAAACCATTCGGCCCTTGAGTCTTTGAGATTGGGATACTTCACTTAGCATAATTCTTTCCATCTCCATCCATTTGATCTCAAAAGCCATAACATCATCTCCTCTAATGGCCGAGTACTATTCCATTGTATATATGTACCAAAGTTTTTATATCCACTCGTCGAGTGAGGGGCATCTGGGTTGGTTCCATAGTCTAGCTATAGTGAATTGAGCTGCTATAAACATTGAGGAAGCCACATCACTATAATGCTGATTCTAACTCTTTTGGGAAAATACTCAGGAGTGGGATAGCTGGGTCATAAGGTGGTTCCATCCTTAATTTTTTGAAGATTCTCCTCACTGCTTTCCATAGTGGCTGAACCAGTTTGCAGTCCCACCAGGAGTGTAACAGTGTTCCTCTTTTCCCACAGCCCCTCCAATATCTGTTGTTGTTCAAATTTTTCATTTTTGCCACTCTAACAGGAGTGAGGTGGTATCTCATTGAAGTTTTGATTTGCATTTCCCTTTTAGCTAATGATGTAGAGCATTTTCTCATGTATTTATGGGCTTTCTGGACTTCCTCTGGTGAGAAGTTTCTTTTAAGATCCGCAGCCCATTTATTGATTGGATTATTTGTGATTTTGGTGTTTAGTTTCTTTAGTTCTTTGTATATTCTGGATGTTAGCCCTCTGTCCGAGGTGTAGCAGGCAAAGGTTTTCTCCCATTCTGTAGGCTCTCTCTTGATGTTCTTGATTAGATCTTTAGCTGTGCAGAAACTTTTTAGTTTAATTGCATCCCATTAATTTACTCTTGACTTTACTGCTTGAGCCATGGGAGTTTTGTTATTGCTTAGACTCTGAAGTGCTGCGAATTCTCTTCCACAAGGCCCTCTGATCTGATCACTTCTCTCCATTTTCACTAGGAGTCGCTAGTATCTCTTGTTGTTTTAAAGCTGCTTCCTCTGCTTTATCACCTTCCTGTGGTTTAGTCTGCATCCATTCATCCTTCACGCTGCTGCCAGTCTTATCTTTCTGAGAGATAAACCCAAGTATGGTTTCTCTGTGCTCACAACTGATTAGTGACTTTCCATTGCCTTCAGAATAAGTTTCAAACTCCTTAGCATGGCCCACAAAGCCCTTCCAAGATGTGGCCCATGATCTGGTCAAAAAAAACTACACATATTCCAAAGCATTCAATCCTATTATCATATCTTAATTATCACAGAAATGATCAAGCTGAATGGAATTTACTTGTTTCTTATCTTCCCCTCAAACAGCCTGTGAATAAACTTACATTTATCTTTGTGCTTCCCAGCACCTGTTGCATAGCAGATATTCTACCAATAGTTATTTAACCTAATTGATTTAGACAGTGAGGGTATAATCAGGGTGTGTTTGTGTGTGTGTGTGTGTGTGTGTGTGTGTGTGCATGTGTTGCTAAGGATTGAACCCAGAGCTTTGCAGATGCTAGGCAAGCACTCTACCACAAAACTACACCCACCAGCCTAGTGTATTTTAATTTAAATGTGTTTGCTCTTATTTGTTGAGTGATAGTGTTGGGCATCATTCTCCAATTCTTAATGTCTTTTAAAAACAACATGAACTATACCCTTTGTCTTCTTTCCTCACTGAAGAGACAGAACATCAGTTCATTCATTCTTTTATTTCTTCCTTCATTCACCCCCTCAACATTGAATTCTATATGTGTCTAGCACAGTTCCAGGAATAATAAATACAATATAGAGGGATGCAACTCTGATAATAGAATGTGCATTCAGATTCAGCAGTCAGGGAGAGACCCTTGAGTCAAGGCCTGAGTGATAAGAAGGAAGTGATCACATGGAAATCAGGGAACAGCAAGAGCAAAGACCTATGGAGAAATGAGCTTGGTATTCTGAGGAATGGAAAGAAGAGCAATATGGGTGGCAGGGGGCGAGGGGTGGGAGGGTGCAGAGACATTGTTACTTGTGGGGCAGTTGAGTCAGGCTTCATTTCATCTACACAATTAAACCTCACAAATAACAGTAGCTTGACCAGGATAGAAATTTAGTTGTCTCTGGTGTGAAAGATGTTTGGAGGGAAGCCTTTTCCAGCTGGTATGTGGCTTCAAGGTCATTAGGAATCCAGGATCTCCCTGCCAACAACCACCCCAAACTGCTTTGCATTCCCTAGAGGGGGGTGCCTATCCTTATGGCCCATAATACCTATTAGGGTTCCAGCCATCACATTCACATTCCAGGCAGCAGGATGGAGAAAATAGCAAAGGGAGGGATGCCTCTTCCATTTAAGAAAATTCTTGAAACTACTACATGACACTTCCATTTAAAGCTTCTAGGCTCGAATAGTCACATGGCCACAGCTAGCTGTAAGAGAAGACAGAAATAGTAGCCTTTAGTTAGGAAAAAAAAAAAAAGTGAGGAGAGTGTTTGACAATGTACAAATCTAAGAATCAGGTCTCAGGTACTAAAGAAAAGAGGCCAGTGGATATAAGAGTAGACAACTAGCTACTTGTACACCAGATCTCTGGTTTTCAGCGTAACCTAGTGGATTGATGCTGGTGTCATTGCTGCAATGGGGAAGGAGAGGTGATGTTTGTCATGTCTACTGGATGCCCAGGGGCAGATGCCCAGTAGTGACTGGAGTCTGACAAAGACCAAATTGGAGATATATATTTGGAATTTCAACAGAATGTAAATGTAAAGCCATGGGTTGAGGTGTGAGTACCAAAGGGGTGAGCGTAGATGAACGCAGTGAGCCTTGGATGTGTCCTGGCGTGCCCCAACATTGAAAGACTTGTCAGAGCAATGGGAACTGTCAGGGAGGTATAAGCCAGGAGAGTACAGCGTTCAAAAGCCAGATGAAGGCAGTGTTTGAAGTACGAGAGCAACGTCTTCAGTAACAAATGTTGCTGGGAATTCCAGTCAGATGAGGAAACCAACCAAAGGATTGGGGAATGAGAAGGCTGTGGATGACACTGGGAAGGCGCTTTCTTTCTTTCTTTCTTTTCTTTTCTTTTCTTTTTTTTTGCTTAGAATATTTTATTTTTTCCCATATTTCTGTTGGTGCATTACAGTTGTACTCAATAGTGGGATTTGTTGTTACATATTCATACATGCTCACAATATAACATTATAATTTGACCAATATCATTCCCCAACATTTCCCCTTTTTCTACTCTCCTCCGTTCCTCTTCTGATCCTGCTCCTCTGCTCTACTCATCTTCCTTTGATTTTTCATGAGACTGTCCCCCACCTTTCTTTTCCTTTTTCCTCTGTAGCTTCTACATATAAGAGAAAACATAAGACCCTTGACCTTCTGAGTTTGGCTTATTTTGCTGAATATGATGGTCTCTAGTTCCATCCAATTTCCCACAAATGATATGATTTCATTCTTCTTAATATAGTATAAAACTCCATTGTGATATTTTCTTTATCCATTCTTCTGTTGATGGACACTTAGGCTGATTCCATAGTTTGGCTATTGTGCATTGCGCAGCTATAAACATAGGCATGCATATATTGCTATAGTATGATGACTTTAATTCTTTCGGATAAACTGAGGAGTGGTATAGCTGGGTCACATAGTGGTTCCATACCCAGACTTTGGCAAGGCATTTTCAATGGTGTAGTGGAGATGGGTGTGGGATTGGAGTGTGTTAGGGGAGAGAATGGAATGTGAGGAAGTACTGACTTCTTCAAGAGTTTTTTCCTCTGGTGGGAGCAGAGAAATGGAGCAGCAATAATTTCCTCCAGCATGGAGGAGAAATTAAATTAGGAAAAGGCCCTTTCTAATTGGTTATTTAAATATTTTTTAAAGAGATAGGGACAGTGAGAGAGAGAGAGAGAGAAAAAAAGAGAGAAACAATTTTTTATTTAGATTTTCACGTGGCTTTCGTTGCTCTGAGTCTTTGTTGTGTACGTGGGTGCTGGGGTTTGAACTCGTGTACTCATGCATGCCGGGCAAGCACCGCAACGATTGGGCCACTGCTCTAGCCCCTCATTTAAGTATTTTTAAGGATTAAATTCATATTTCTTGTGAGTCTTAAATGGGAAGACAAGAAAGCAATTCTTAGTAATTTATAATAAACATGGGTTCTTGACCATCAATTGACCAATAGTGTCTGGTTACAAGTGACAAAACTCCAACTTGTATTTGTTTAAGCAAAAAGGAAAAATATGTTGGCGCATATAACCAAGTTGGGACCAAAGACTCAAGTTCTATTAGAGATTTTCACTGACTTGTCTCTTTCTGTTTCCTCTCCTACTACAGATTTAAGGGTGTTGTGAAGGAAACACGGGGAAACTACTGATTACCAGGGACTCCAAGTCATAGACTCTTATCTTAGTGATAAGAGAAGAAAATGAAACCTTCTTTTTGTTCTAAGTCCTCTTTGAATATTACATAGAAAGAACTCTGACCTGTCTTGGCTCAAGAATCCATCACTTGAACCAAGAATTGTGTCCAGAGAATGAGGAACTATGATTAGATCACCTTAGATTATATATCCATAATGTGTTAGTCAGCTTTCTGTCACCATGACAAAGTACCTGAGAGAATAAACTTATAAAGAGGAAAGGTTTATTTTTGACTCATAGTTTCCATTCATGATCACTTGACCCTACAGTTTTGGGTTTGTGGTGTCATAGTGCATCATGGCAGAGGTTCACGGTGGAGGAGTACTGTGCATCTCATAGAAGACAGGAAACAGAGAGAAATAGTCTGGGGTCCCAATATCTCTTCAAAGGGCTTGTTTTCAATGACCAAAATTCCTTCCACAATGGCCCACTGCCCACTGACACTACAAGCTGGGGACCAAGCCTTTGTTTAACATACAGGTCTTTGGAGGCATATCAAAATTGTAGTACTATCTTTTGTTCCAACGGAACAGGATACTTTCCTAGAAGAGAGCAGACATTGGTTCCAGGCAATCTAAAATCTTAGCAAATCCATTTAAACTACTGGTGATTACAAATACTTTGCTTGCTTTCTAGAATATGTGTAGATTATGGATCCCTGACTTCATAATTACAACATACTAAGGCCTTTTATTTGTCTATTTTTTGTACCTTCACCATTTTATTTGATATTCAAAACAACCATATATGCTAAATGGTGTGAGGTTCTTTGCATTTTACAGACTGAAACACTAAGGTTCAGAAATTTGGTGGCTGGTCCAAGTTTCCAAGGACTTCATGTCAGAGGTCAAGAATCTTGCCCTCTCCAGACCTCATTTCAATATTCAACATCTGTTACAATAGTGAGGTTATGTCTTCCAGTACTGACACCCCAATTTTCTTTATTCTTCTGCTGCATGACTGATAGGAAATAAAGGGATGCAGAAAGATAGCAATGATAAATGAGAGGTTTGGGGTTTAGATTTGTAAAATAATTTGTTTTAAATACCTTTATATTTGTAAAATATTTTATCAATCCAATGCTAATTAGTTCTAAGCTAGTTAAGTTATATTATTTAGACCAAGGTGAAATGGACAGTTTTAGGAAAAATCAAATACTCTAAATAACTGAAGGAGTTTCCACAATGCTAGAAGTCAATGAGCTCAAATGATGATAGCCAGAACTTAATGGAAGGAGCCACTTGCAGATTACCTACTAATGGCATTCTGCCAGGCTCTTCACATGTGCTGTTTCATTTGATTCTCACAATCACTGTGGGAGAGAGCGATATCCCTATCTCCAGATTATAAATGAGAACACAGAGAATCCAAGAAGTTGACTGGTCTATTTGCTAATAGCTGACAGATCTAGGATTGGATTCTAGATCTGCATGGCTCCAAAAACCTATGTCCTTCCTCTATATTCTCCTAATATTTAACCAGTGCATTTGCAAATCAAGGTAAAAGTGTTTATTACTAGGTTTTAACACACAATTATTCTCAAGACCTCTTGGACAAATGGTCTTTATCCTTTTCATACAGTCTTTCAGTGAAGAAAGTTGGTGATCGTGTGGGATTGTGATGGCCTCAAGCAACGTATGTAAAGACTTTTTGTAAATTATGCGATAACTTGGGATTTTACTTGTGGGTGAAACTCTTATTAGGTTTAGAATCAAGATAAAGGAAGAGGAGGCTGGTGTGGTGGCTCAGCTGTAGAGCACTTGCCTGGCATAGGCGAGGATCTGGGTTGAAATTCCAGCACCGCACATACAACTAAGTATCAAAGAAACATAAACCAGATGAATAAATAAATAAAATTCACTGTCTCTTTCTCTCAACAAAACAAAACAAAACACAAAACAAAAGCAAGGAAGAGTTTTTCTCCATTATTTTTGTAACTTTTAATTCTTTTTGTTTCCCTTTGAATTGATAATAGTCCAAAAACTAATTTTCCCTCTCTCCATTCATCCATCAGGAGGAATCAGACCCCAAAAGATAGCAGGAAGTATTGGTGAATTTTGAGAAGTTTCCAGTTCTGCCTCTAACCCTTTTCCTCCATTCCTCCTGATAGCTGTATCTCCTTTTATGCTTGTGTTTCCACAAACTTCAGCACGGGAATTCCCCACAAGTGAGTCTTTGGGGCTGTTCTTGTGAACCGGAGAAGGCCAGAGCCTGGAGCTGCTGTGTTCGTAAGCACAAGAAATCCCTGATCGCAGATCGCACGGCCTCTGTGCTCTCAGTGCATCTGACAGCTGAAGGAAGTGCCTCTCTACCAACTACCCATTCAAAGTGGTGCCTACCACTGCCTACCTTTTCTCTTTTTTCACATCTCATGCTTCTAGGAAAAAAGTGATCATGTCAAGAATCTCTTCTAAAATACTTTTGGGGAAAATTTATATCATCCCAGGTAGTGTTATATAAAATTCTATGTAATTCCTTTTTTCTTTTCTTTTTTTTTTTTCCTTCAGTACTTGGGAATTTCACCTTGGGGTGCTCTCCTGCTGAAATGCATCCCCAGCCCTTTTTAAATATATTTTTTTTATTTTGAGACAGTTTCTCCCTAAATCCCCAAGACTGGCTTCAAATTTGTGATCCTCCTGTCTCAGCTTCCCGAGTTGCTGGGATTACAGGGGTGCACCACCACACCCAGCTTCTATATCATTCTTTTACATCACTCAACAGTCAGAACCTTAGGTCCTGATATTTTGTGTAAGGAGAAGTATTGTCATTCCAACTATACTTACCTCCAGTTGCAGGAACTTAAAAGTATTTTATTTTATGTCTGCATAAATTCCACTGCTCTTTAAATGAAGTTATAAACAAATCCTTAAAAGCGTATTTTTCCTACAAATAACCCTTATGTGAATCCTTTGGTGAAGGTAAATATTCAGCCCCTCCCCGAACTTGACTGCGAAACCCAAAGGAGTAGTTACTTTGATGAACATCTACTGAATCTTTCTCATGAGCCCTGCCTGAGCTCCACTAAGCGACTGAAATGCATTTCCTCATTAAAGTCTTGGGACAACCCCATGAGGTAGATACTATTATTAACCTTATTGCTCAGATGAGGAAAAAGGAGATGTAAGGATCTGGTCCTAGGTCATGTGAGAAGTAGCAGATGTGCAGCCATTCAGTTCCAAATCTGCCTGACTCCAAAGCTCAAATTATTTATTTATTTATTTTTTTAAAGAGAGAGGGAGGGAGAGAGAAAGAGAGGAAGAGAAATCAATTTTTAGTTTTTCATGTGGCTTTCATTGCCCCAAGACTTCACTGTGTACATGGTTGTGAGGTTCGAACTCGCATACTTGCACATACCAGGCAAGCGCCGGAACCGCTGAGCCACTGCTCCAGCCCCTCAAATTATTTATTTTTAAAATTAAATTTATTTTAACTGAAACATAAAAACATAAAATTGTACATATTTTTTATATCATTGCAGAATATTTAAATCAGATTAAATTATGTCCTCAAACATTCATCATTTCTTTATGGCAAAAAGTTTCAAAATTCTTTCTTCTAGCTTTCTGAAATTGTACAACATTTTTGTTACCCAACACTACTGTAGAATACCAGAACTTCTTGCTCCTGTCTAACCCTAACTTAGTAACTTGATGAACCTTTCTCCATCCCCTTAACCCCAGCCTCTGTTATAAACCATTCTACCTCAACTTCTATGAGATCAACTTTTCTAACCTATGAGTGAGATTATGCAGAACTTGTCTTTCTGCGCATGGAAGAACGTATTGTTGCAAAAAACAAAGCTCAGATTATTAACTGCTATACTACAGCACCTTTCAAATTTTCATAAAGAGAGTGCAAAATTAAAATTATCTGGAGTCTGGCATTTTCTCAATAAGCAGGTTGCACTATTTGATAATACAGTAGGGCTTGTGTTCTTCCCAATTCCTGGGTTAGTGCAAAGAACAGACATCATCTTCAGTTGCAAGAAGTGGCATTTGGAGAAACCTTGGGTCAACCAGAGGTTGATCAACCAGAGGTCATTAAGTAAGGACACTTGGCAAACTGACCAGCACAGCTCTAAATTTATTTCCAATTTCTCCTAGGCAGGCTACAACTACAGTGCTGTATTTTCCTCTTACCAACAATCTATTGAAAGTGGTGTAAACTACTCTCTTGTGTTCATATTTTCCATATCTCATGCCTCTGTCATTAAAAAGGAAAAGCAAGAAAAAAAGGGGTATGTCAACTCTCTTAAGTTTAACGTATTCTGAAAAACTGAGGGTCAAATGAATACTTTGGGGATGCAATAAGTATCTTTGTATAGCCAAAGGGTTACAAATATATATCATAAAATTTCACTTATGAAGAACCGACTACACAAGATTCTTCAACTACCCAGAGAAAGGATGTCCTTTTGCAAAATCAACATATTATTTTTGCTCTGCATATCGGAAGAAATGTTCATCCTTTCATAATGTATTTAAAATCTGGAGGCTGATGCTATGGCAAAAGACCTTCCTCTTCTTCTGAGTAAGAATTTGGTGCTTTGGACAAGACATCTATTCTCTTACCTGAATGGAACATCAGCCTTTGTTACTAGAACCCAAAAAATGAAAACAAAAACTACTACTTTTTCAATTTCTAATAAATAAATTCCAGTGTAGAAAGTATTTTTAGTGTCATAATCTCTGAATTTATGAATTGTATTGCATCAAGTTTTGCTTCATCCAAAGTAATGTTGGAAGATCTTTTTGTTTGTTCAGAAAAATGCATTAAAATGATCAAATTAGTGTAAGATAAAGATGAAAAATACAAGCTCTAGAGTTTGATGCCTAGATCAGATCTCACATCTGTCATTTATAGATTATGTGTTTTTAAACATACTATAATATTTTGTTTATTTGCAATCTGCAAAAACAATATACATAGTGATAGAAAACTTGAGACTGAGGGTGTGTTGCTGTGAGTGAAAAAGGGCATGGGAGAACCCCCTGGGGTGATTGAAATATTTGCATCTTCATTTTCATGGAAGTTACTTTCATTTGTCCAAGCTCCTCAAACGGTATCCTTACAGTAAACATGTTTTACTGTATATGAAAATCAAAAATCCACAATCTAATCATTCCAGCCTTTTGCTTAAAATACTTCAAAGGTTTCCCATCACTTTGAGTGTATGGCGATGTCTTAACATCTGGCCCTGTTGCCTCTCCGACCCCATCTCATGCCACTTCCCTGCACTGTCTTGTCATCCAGCTCTGCAGACCTTTTTCTGGCCCCTGCATTGTATCTCCTATTTCAGGACCTTTGTACATACTTTGCCTCTGCCTGCAATTCTCCCCTCTCCTGGCAGATGGTGTGATTTTAGCCAAATTATTTAGAATCTTTGGGCTGTAGGGGCTTCACCTATAGAATAGTTTATAATAAAATGTTACATAATAAATATTAAAATATTTTCTGGAGGCTAGTGTGAGGATGAAATGAGATAATGCCTGTAAAGTACTCAGCACAGTACTTGAAAGTGCTGTAAAGTGCTCAGGGCTGGGCTAAGTAAGAGTTTATTAAAAAGGTAACTGTTGAAGACTCATAATTTGCTGTAAGGCATAAACTGCAGCTTAAATTTCTGTTGATTAACTTATACCACACACACACACACACACACACACACACACACAAGTGAAGACATTTTACTATAGTGCATTTTGCTGACAGTATCTGGGAGCACTTGTCTTTTCTTATGGTCAGGAACTGGGTCCTGGACAGGGACATCAGACACTTAGAATGTCCTCATATTCTTCCTCAGCTCCTGGCTTTCTAGTTCTGTTGGCTGCACTCCTGGAGTAATAACACATTTTTGTCATCTGCCTTTGGCTAGGGAAAGGACTGGGCACTTAGGCATCAGTGATATATTTCTGTTAATTTCAGGTTTTCCTTTCATGTGCAAATAACAAAGAAATGCAATTAGTAAGAGATACTTTAGATCTGTTAGATGAGTTACAGAAGGGCTCATTCTTGTTTTGATTGCTGTGGGGTTAAATGTTTTAGAGATTCCACAGACTGAACACAGTATAAACCAGGAACTGGGAAGAGTGCAGTACTTGGATAGATCTTTTGTATATTAGAATGTGCCATCTGTTGTTCATTCTATCACACATGTGCTGTAGTGTGAACATGAACACAAACGATAAAAACAGTAACTAGCATTTATTGAGTGCCTATGTACCAGGCACTGTTATAAGTACTCTTTATATATTAATACATTTAATCCTCACTATTTTATTATTATTCCCATTTTTTAGTAATGAAAAAGTAAGCCTGAATGATTGAGGAACTTGTCCAAGGTTACACAGCTTCAAAACTTTCATCAGTCAAAATTTTTACTTCTTCAGCATTATTCATCATTTTGTATTAATTTTTAGAGCCTAGTTAAAATGATCAATTTCCTCCGGTCCTGCACTGGGATATTTTCCTGGAGGTGAAAAGGCAATGTTTATTAAGCTTCCCAAGTTTGGAGGCTCATCTAGTCTAAGATGGGACCTTTAGATCAATATTGCTTTAGTGTAATTGTCAGGCACTCTCCAAGATCATTAAACAACAGGGCTATGCTTTACAAGACTAAGAAAATAAATAGCAATAAGTAGGGCTAGAAGTTAGAATGTTCTGCTAGTAGATTTTTTTTTTTTTTTGAGTCAGGTTCTCCCCATGTTTCACAGGTTGGCCTTGAATTCTTGGGCTCTGGTGATCCTTCTGCCTCAGTCTCCCTCTGAGACCTCTGCTGGGTCTACAGGCTCACCATTGGGTTTGTGGCTTTTTTTTTTTTTTAAGTTTGAGTCATTTTTATTGATTTCCAAGCCCAAAACAGATTCCTCTCCCACCCCAGGAATGAATGGGGGAGGTGAGGGAAAACAGAGATTGCCAGACTTCACTTTCTGATCCTTTGTGAAATGAGAAAAGAGTGTAAAACAAACAACAAACACAAAATTCTTGCAGGACCCCCCAATCACCCTCTGAACTGACCAACAGCGGTTCAGGTCTGTCCCTCAGTCTCTCCGAGGGTCCTGGAGGTTTTCCAGTTGGGACAACTTTTACTTGGAACAGGGCCTGTTGCTAGCTGGAGAATCTTTATTTGGAAGAAACCATGTAGGTCTGTGGATTGAACCGAGAGTATCAGGTCATGCTGTCAGGGACTCACGGGGTGAGTTGCACATTCTCTCCAATGCAGAATGAGACAAATACACAGAGGCAGCCAGCCCTGGCTTCTTCTGTGACCAGGGATTTGTGTTTACCACGGAGTAGACCAGTCTTTGAGTTTTGGGTGGGAGTGCTCTGCTTGAGAACTGTGCTGGGGCCCTCCTGAGCAGGACCTTTGGCACTCCTGTGGGAGAGATGAAGGTGAGGATTCCAAAGAGAATGCGGAGGATCTCATGCCATGAGAGGTTAAAAAGAAAAAAAAGAAAAGTCCTGAGGGATTTATGAAGGCTTGGAGGAAGAGAAGAGGATTAAACAGCTTTTCCACGGGGGATAGTAGAATGGGATTGGGAGTGGGGCTGAGTGAGGGACGAGATCACATTTCCCACTATGAAATACAGGAAACACCCTTGAGTGCAGAGTTGGTCCAAGGTAGTGCTTATAGGCCTTACTATGGGTTAATATGGAATCTATACAACAACCAGCCTCTGGGCACGTAGGCAGAGCTGTCCACGTGCACCGCAGTGAACACACTCACAGCAGTCAAGGTCCTTATCTCTAAGACTCAGCAGAATATCGACTGGAGGGCCAGGAGAAGCAGGTCGTTGGGTGAATCTCACCTCTGCAGGGGGAGGAGCGGTCTATGAAGATTGACGTCCGGACACAACCCTCTCCTCTCAGCAGCTCTCCGCTCCGCATCTCTCCGCACTGTTCTGTCCCAAGAGAGACAGTGGCCTGTGGCCACCTGCCAAGTCAGGCCCAGGCCACTAGGGAGGGGAGGGCAGGGACCGCAGGAGGTGGCCTAAGGCTCTTCAGACACCGCCGCCGCAGCCACTCCTTTAGACTCTGGACGTCAGGGGACCGGGGGCGCTCTGCCTCTGCCTTATAAAAAGCGCCAGGGCAGGGCGCGCCGGGCACCTAGGAGGCGGGCACCAGATCGCCGGAGTCCTTGCGGCCCCGCCGCGCCCCACCTGTTGCAGCGGCGGCGGCGGCTGCGCTGGCGGCGCTGGCTCGGGCGCGGGGGTCGGCGATTATCTCCAGCTGCAGAGATGGGCCGCTACACCGGCAAGACGTGCCGGCTGATCTTCATGCTCGTGCTCACCGTGATCTTCTTCGTGGCCGAGCTGGTGTCGGGCTACCTGGGCAACTCCATCGCGCTGCTCTCGGACTCCTTCAACATGCTCTCGGACCTGATCTCGCTGTGCGTGGGCCTGGCCTCGGGCTACATCGTCCGGCGCAGCAGCTCGGGCTTGCGGGCCACCTACGGCTACGCGCGCGCAGAGGTGGTGGGCGCGCTGAGCAACGCCGTGTTCCTCGCCGCACTCTGCTTCACCATCTTCGTGGAGGCGGTGCTGCGCCTGATCAAGCCCGAGCGCATCGATAACCCTGAGCTGGTGCTCATCGTCGGCGCCCTGGGGCTGGCGGTTAATGTGGTGGGGCTGCTCATCTTCCAGGACTGCGCCTCCTGGTTCGCCTGTTGCGGCCGGGGCCGCCGTCGCCGCCTGCAACAGCAGCAGGAGCAGGCTCTGGGAGACAGTTCCGGCGCGTTTGGTGGACCCCAGGGCGTGGAGGGCCAGCAGTATGCTGCGACCCCGACCGTCCCCGGCTTGGACTCAGCAGTGACCCTCCGGGGGGCTTCGCTCGAAAGAAAGGAGAAGGGGGCGACCGTTTTCTCAAACATAGCAGGTGCCTTTCGGTTGCATCCTTTGGGCCATTTTGTCTTCCTTTCCGTTCTCTTTCCTCCTCCCTCTTCCTCCCGACTAGTCCCTGGCTCCTCGTCCCACGCCCTCTTTTTTCTGTATGATTTTTTTTCTTTTAAAATCCTTTTTGTAGTCCTCTTTACTTCTCTTATCCTAACAACGTATTTCCCACTATCTTTTTCTCTTTCTTTTTTTCTCCTTGCTGGAGCTTTAGGACCTTATCCTGTTTTTCCTTCTTTGCACTCTCTCTCAAGGGAAATATTGATTTTCTTGGACATCAGTTCTTATTGGGCAACAGATATCTCTCCCCGTCTCTCCTCCCACTCATTGGTTGTGTCTGAACTTTGTTTTTTCCTCCCCCTTTGCCCATCCTGTGTCCCTTGGGTGTTATGGATTTTGGGAGCGGGGGTGGGCTCTTACTTGACTGCGTTTTGGTTTTAACGTGAAAGGAAGTGGGAATGAAGTTCAAAGGTGAATCACAAGGCTCTTTCAGAGCCAAAATGTACTGTTCTGGGCTTGAGTGTGTAGAGGTAGGGCTTTCCATATGGTAATAGGAATGTAAAATAACAAAACTTTATTTTGAGTCCATTGGTTCTTTTTATTTGTAGAACTTATACACAACACAAGGTTTCTTCTTTGAATGCAGGTGATTCCATGAACACCCAGAATGAACCTGAAGACGCTGTGAAAAAGGAGAAAAAGTCCGAAGCCTTGAATATCAGAGGTAGGATTGATTTTGAACCAGTTTGAAATTCTTTTCATTGGAACTTGTGAACTACGCTGTGCTCCTCGTTTGTGTTTGACTTCGTATAAGGCAATAGTGTGTTCAAAAGTAGGCCAGTTACTTGCACAGACTATGACCTTAGTCTCTTGCCTAATCATTGCATTGATTCTCAAGAAGAAACTAGTTGCTAATGATTTATCTTTGCTCTAGTTGCACCCATGCTAATGCTGCTTGCTTCCAAGCTCCAAGTATCAATGCCAAATTATTACTTTCCTTGCTTTTGTCTATCTGGGGATAATACTAACATAAATTGCAGTCTATTTTATTTATATTTAAAAAGACTCTGTGTGTGTGTGTGTGTGTGTGTGTGTTTTCCTTGGGCTTGACCCCAGGGCCTCATGCATACAAAACACACACTGTACCCCTGAGCCATGCCTACAGCCCTAATGCAGCCTGTTTTTAATTGCATATGATTTTGATAAAGGTAAGAAAAGAGTAAGTGGGCCACTACCCAAGGTTATGCCCTGTGTGGCTTTGCTGAATAACTCTGTGGCCTCAGTTATTTCTACCAGAAAACTGCTTTTGTGGAGGGAATGAATGTTGGTTCACAAAACCTCCACTTCTAGGCCCACAGTGGGAGTTCTGCTGAAGCCTGTGAAAGGCTTCTAACCATATGCTCAAGGTCAGCGGTACTGGGCTAAGGACAACCAAGGGGGTTCTGAGGTCTGTTTCTTGCTGGACACTATTGTATCCAGCATGTCTCCTTTCCTATTTATTGGGCCCAGATTTTGTTTTAAAATGTTTGCAGCAGTGATTAATCCCTACTCTTTGAGAATTTAAATAAGTAAACAATTCCTTACTTTTATATGATTGGGGGAAGCTTGTTGTGATGCTTAGATGAAAATAATATAAAAAAACTAATAATCCAGGAAATGGCTTCTTTTTTGAGAGTCTCACATCTGATTTATAAAGTAATTCTCAGAATCACCTTAGAGAAAATCCAGAGACAACACATAAGCTCCTAAAAATTTATAAATGAATAAATAGAATAAATAAAAATTAAATGCAATAGGGAAATTTGCTCTTCTGAAGAGGTTGATGGTGAATCTTTTTGGAAAGAATCTGTAATGAAAAAATCATTATCCTTTCATTTCTCTTTCTTTTTAAAGGCTCAGTTTAAACACACACACACACACACACACACACACACACACACACACACACAGAGTAGGTTTTTAAGTACATGTCACCATCGTAGCACTTTAGCTTTTCCAAGTACATTCTGTTCATTAATTATCTTCATTCTTATGTCACAAATTTTAAAAAGAGAACAGGAAGGTGGATAGAGGTGACAAAGAATGAAAAGTAGATCTCAGTTGACACTGTGACCTTGTTTGGAAAACATGCATGATCTTGATAATTTTTAGTCCCTGGCATTTGGAGGTCCTGGGTAGAAAAACGTCCATAGTGAAATGCCTTCCTGTTCCTAGCTGAGCCTGTGGGCCACAGGTCCTAAGAAAACCATGCCTCTCGCTTCTGAGGAGGGAAGAATGCAGTGGCTGAAAAGACTAGTATTTGGCTTCAAACTGCCTTTGTTTGGCTTCTCAAGTTTTCAAGGACCATAAGTCTCCAGTTCCCTCATCTTTAAAATGAAGATAACCACAGTACCCACCTCGTGGGCTGCTGTGAGGTAAAACATGTAAGTGTTTAGGCTTTTAGCAGGAAAATGAGCTAATGTTTTTATTGAGTGCTATTCTGTTCCAGGCACTATTCATCAGTGAGTTATATAGTGATCACACCAATCTTCTTCCTAGGTGGATACTATTGTTATACAGCTGGAGTGGAATTGCTAGGCTCAAACCCCTGCTGATTTAGTAAGGGTTAGCTCAGATCATTCCTGCTCCTTTTTTTTTTTTTTCTTTTTCCTTTCTGGAAATGGAACCCAGGGTCTTGTACATGCTATACAAGAACTCTATTCCTCCTGCCTCAGCTTCCTGAGTATGTGGGATTACAAACACGTGGCACAGCGCCCAGCTTCCTACCTCTTCTAATGAATACCCTTGCTGAGGCTCACTGGAGCCTTTCTGCATCTCAGGCTAAGCGTGAGGCTGGCCTCACCTTAGGCCTTGTGTCTTTATCTTGGAGCCATGGTTAATGGCAGGACCATAATGCAAACGTTGGGAGCAGGAAGACGTTAGAGAAGATGGACTTAACTTTTTACAGATCAGGAAATAGGGTCCAGACTGTTTGGTGATTCGCTCAAGTCACCCTCTCCAGCAGCAAAGGTGGGCTGGAGTCCTGGGCTGTTTCTTCAGATTGCTTGCTTTTTCTATGAACACACACTTGCTTCCAAACAGGGATGGCTTGCTTCTCTAGTACCTACATACCACGCAATGATTATGTTTCTAATATTTAAGCAATTGTTTTAGAAAGCAGGATTGCTGCCTTTTCCAGATCTGCAGAAAAAAGAAACATCTAATGGGGCTTCAGTGAACAAAAATCACTTCTTCATTTTCATTTCTGTTTCTCTCATTCCAATGGGAATTTAAAAAAAAAGAATTCTAGGAAACATACTCCATCTTCTAATGCAAAGTACTATGAAAGCACAATCCTTTTAACATTCTCACCAATGTGTTTTATAGTGGTTAGATTTTATTTAATTGGATCAAACATGGTACATTAAAATGTTATTGCAGACTGTTAGAAAGACAATAAGACAATTAGCCCCTTAATTTTGGTATATACATAAATAGATAACAATCCTGACATCACTTGAAAATAAATCCCCTTTGCTGAATGTTTCTTTATAATCTTGGTTTTTTTCTGGTAAGAGAGATCTCATTCTTTTTTTTTTTATTTTTATTTTTTAAAGAGAGAGGGACAGTGAGAGAGATAGAGAAAGAGAGAAACAACTTTATTTAGTTTTTCACATGGCCTTAGTTGCTCCAACACTCAGTTGTGTACGTGGTGCTGGGGTTTGAACCTGGGTCCTCGTGCTTACCAGGCAAACGCTGAACCTGGGTCCTCGTGCTTACCAGGCAAACGCTGAAACCGCTGAGCCACCGCTCCAGCCCAAGATCTCATTCTTTTATAACCACCTGTAAATGCTCAATATGAATGAATTGTGTTTGCAGTTATCCAACAAAGTCAGCAGGATTGATGGGTTTTCCAAGGCTGGAATACTTACCAAATTTCACTATATGTCAAATTGTCAATTTATGATATATGCCAGATTTGTTTTTGTTTGTTTTATGGAAAGTCAGCAAACGAAGGCCAAGTGCAGAGGTTCCCCATCTTTGCAAAACAACCTTGTAAGCACGGTGACTGGTCAGGGGGTTGAGCTGTTCACTAAGAGGTGATCTCTGTCTCTCGGGTAATCTGCCAGTTTATCTTTCTGCCTCATAGATGTGATCACATTGGAGTCAGCACAGAAACCTTCACTGCCTTATATAAAGATCTAAACTCTGTGACCATCAATGGCTTGCTGGCCCAGTGCCAACATTCCTTTCTGGATATTTCTGCCCTTCTCTTCACCCATTCACTAGCTTGCCTCCCTGACCAGCCTCACTTCCCTTTGCACCCCAATACTTAATGCTGGGGTTTCTTTTTTTTCCTTTATTTTTTGTTGTGCGGGGATGTTGCTATGAATAACATTGAGTATATTTGCAGAATGCCATTTTAATTGTGATGTTAGAATCCTGAGTGTTGCCAACAGGAGGAATTAGCCCAATGAAAGCACCTTCCATCTGAACTATTCAGTCTAGGCCACAAGTGAGTTGTTAGTAATGGATTATTATTTTTTTTTTTAAGAGAGAAGGACAGTGAAAGAGAGAGAGGGAAGGAATCAGTTTTTATTGAGTTTTTCACATGGCTTTTTTTGCTCTGACACTTAGTTGTGTATGTGGGTGCTGGGGTTTGAATCCATGTACTTACGCATGCTGGGCAAGCGGCGTAACTGCAAAGCCACCGCTCCAGCCCCTAATTTGGATTATTAATTCTACTGAGTGGATCTGTGGGATATGTGGAGAGACAAAACAGACCTTTCTTTTTTTTTTTCTTTCGGGGCTGAGGACCAAACTTGGGGCCTTGTGCATGACTCGGCAAGCGCTCTGCCATTGAGCTAAATCCCCAACCCCTAGACCTTTCTTAATCTATAACTTTCTCCTAGAACGGTGCTTTGAAAACTTGTACATGGATTCAAATCACCTGGGGATCTTGTTAAAATGCAAGTTTGGACTGAGGCTCAATGTGATCTTCAATTACTTAGGCACTTTCTGCCTCAGTTTCTTCATTTGTAAAACAGATTACATTTCTTCTTTTCTTCTTCACTTTTATTTGCATTTCTTTTATCCTGAATTTATTCTCTCTCTTCTGGTTTAGGAACAATTTGTTCTTTTCATCTCGTTGTGGCAGGGGAGCTCGTGTACAGGTTACTCTGACCATGAGTCCTATGAGGCAGCACATCTGTATTTCATTGGTTGTTCTTTCTTCCTTGTAGGTGTTCTTTTGCATGTGATGGGAGATGCCCTGGGGTCCGTGGTTGTGGTTGTCACGGCCGTTATATTTTATGTGAATCCCCTGAGTGCGGAGGACTCATGTAACTGGCAGTGCTACATTGATCCCAGCCTCACTGTTATCATGGTCATCATTATTCTGTCATCTGCCTTCCCACTCATGAAGGAGACTGCTGTCATTCTCCTGCAAATGGTTCCCAAGGGAGTCAACCTGGAAGAGCTGAGTAAGTAGACTGGATTCTGATCTAGAACCCGTATCGGTTTAATATAGTTTCAGGCCAAAGGGCCAGCATTATTGCAGAGCAATGTTTGGTTTGTGTATTCTGAAGTACTTATATCACCATGCAATAGAGATAGCCATCATGTGGTTTGCAGCCTAGCAAGATGATTCACAGCTCCAGGATCCAAAGGTCCTTTATAAGCCATGATTCTCTGATTCAGCTGCAAAATTTTGATAATGTACGTACTTGGGCAGTACCTACTTCTGGACTATTTACCTTCACTTCGAAGATTTATTTTAACTCAAGTAAGACCACATCTGCTAAGAACTTGATTTCACTTTCCTTTTTATTTTCTGAAAACATGAGTCATTCATATTCTGGATCCTCCTTTCCAGTTAATTACTTTTGAGGTTATGCAAGTCACTTCATTTTTCATAAGACTAAATGGACAGTGTTTTAAATCCAGAGCCTTCTTTCATCCATTACTAAAATCTATTTCCGTTCCTCAAACAGAAGTTAAACTCTCACTTTAGTTGTGTGCCTCTGGAGTAAAACTTTATAGAGATTTCATAGAATTTCTAAATGGGGATGATTCAGATGTTGGTGAGAACCTGAATGTATAACTTTATTTCTAGTATTTTTAAATGGAGAGTATATTTTTATAGAAAAAAATTACTTCATGCATATTACTTATCTATCATTGCTTTACCAGTGAGCCAGTAAACTTGAACTAGAAACTGGAGCTGGGCACGGTGGCACATGCCTATAATCCCAACAGCTCTGAAGGCTGAGGCAGGAGGATCACAAGTTCAAAGCCAGTCTCAGCAATTTAGTGAGGCACTGAGCAACTTAGTAAGACCTTATATCAAAATACAAAGTGCTGGAGCACCACCCCCTCCGGAAAAGAAAATAGAAACTGGAGGAGTGTATTTCTCCTGAAATTCAATTAAATGAATCATCATGCGTTGTATAGCTGTGGTTGGACTGTCCCCTGAGAGAGGGATGAATTGCAGTGTTTTTGTATGTTTTTTGTTTTTGTTTTTTGTTTTGCAGTGCTGAAGATTGAAAACAAAGCCTTATGCATGCTAGGCAAGTGCTCTGTCATGGAGCTACATCCCCAGAACCCCTTTTTTGTGCTAGGGCTTGATCACAGGGCCTTACACATCCTCAGCACATGCTCCACCACCGGTCTACGCCCCCAGCTGCAGCTGACTGTTCTCTGAAGGTTCTAGCCCTACCGCTGCTGTGTTCACTCAGCATCTGTTGGTGCCCTTTTGTGGAGCCTCTGCCAACAGCTGTGGCTCCCCTTGTGCTCTTTTCTCTGGGATGTTCTATTTGTTTTTTTGGGCCTCTTCTCTGACACTGTTTCCTCTAACAGTCAGGGAGGTATGGTTAATTCATTGACTGCTTTAAAATTAGAATCAGAGCACCTACCATTTGCCCAGTACTACAGGCAGAGGACATGGTGGGAGCAGGAAGGAGACATGCATGAGCAGCATTCACTCTTGTGCTTTCCCAGGATCCAGCTTGTTTCCTAGTTGAGAAAACAAGATAAACATATGAAACTATTTGTGATAGACAATATACTGGCTATCATATATATATATAAATAAATTTTTATTTTTAATTTTTTATATCCAGTAATATTCATTTTTATTGAGTCAATTTTTGTGCAATTATAAATGTGTATGAAGTAACAATATGATATCCTTTTGATCCTAAGCCATAGTTATCCCCCACTCTGTTCATACCCCAGTCTCTTGATTCTTCTATGTTATGCCTCTGTAACAGATAAAAATGTCCATCTATATTTGTGTATATATATATATATAAACATATGATTGTGAATTTTCCTGAATTAAATTATTGAGTATTATTTGGCTTCTGGTGGGGGAGTAAAGAGTGCGTTACATTGTTGGTTGTCTCCCTAGATCCCTCACTGTATTCCTGCCCTTTCTCATCCCCTTACTCTCCCCTCAACCCTCCTCACCCTACAAGTCTACGGTTCTCCTACATTGTGTGTTGCTGTGCCGTTGGTGGGTTGAATACATGAGTTTGAGTACTTTTCACCCAAGCTTGGGTTTAGCTCCAGCCTCCACAAATGAGGGAAAACATTCAACCCTTGACTCTCTGGGTTTGGCTAACTTCAAAGTCTCAGCATGATTTCTTCCATTGCCATCCATTTACATTCAAAGGCCACATATCGGTGTTTCTAATAGCTGAGTAGAACTCCATTTTGTGTGTGTGTGTGTGTGTGTGTGTGTGTGTGTGTGTATCAGAGCTTTTGGATCCATTCATCCAGTGCAGGGCATCTGGGTTGATTCCAAAATTTAGCTATTGTAAATTGAGTTGCTGTGAACATTGATTTTGCTGTGTTGCTGTAATGTACTGATTCTAACTCCTCTGGGAAAATACCTAGAAGAAGGAATACTTAGCAGGTTCGTATGGTGGATCCAACCTTAATTTTTTTGAGGAGTCTCCACATTGATTTCCAGACCAACTGTACCAGTCTGCAGTTCCACCAACAGTGTGCTAGTGTTCCTATCTCTCTGCAACCCTTCCAGCATTTGCTTTTTATATTCTTCATCTTTGCCAGTCTTGACTAGAGTGAGGTAAAATCCTAACATAGTTTTGATTTGCATTTCTCTGATTACTAGTGATTTAGAACACTTTCTTCTTCTTCTTCTTATTGACTTGCTTGATTTTCTCTGATGAGAAGTTTCTATTTAGCTCTCTGGCCCATTTATTGATTGGATTGCTTGTGTTTTTGATATCCAGTTTTTTGAGTTCTTTGAAAATTTTGGATATTAGTCCTCTGTTGGAGGAATCACAAGCCATGATTGTCTCTCATTCTGTGGGTTCCCTCTTGACAGTTTTAACCCATTTTTTGCGAAAGCTTTTTAATTTAATTTAATTTATTTAACCTCACTCACTAATTCTCAACTTTAATTCTTTTGCTTTGGGAGTCTTGTTGAGGAAGTCATTGCCAACTCCCATATGCTGGAGTGTTGGTCATCATTTATATTCTAGAAGTTGTATAGTAGATAGTTTAATTCCTAGTTCCTTGATCCATTTCAATTTGATTTTTGTGCAAGATGAGAGATAGGATCTAATTTCAACTTCCTGCACATGGCTATCCAGTTTGTCCAGCACCATTTGTTGAATAGGCTGTTATTCTTCTATGTTATTTTTTGGCCCCATCGGTCAAAGATCAGATGCTTAAAGATTTGTGGGTTTGTCTCAGAATCTTTCTTTTCCATTGGTCTTCATTCCTATTTTGATACCAGTACCATGTTGTTTTTGTTATTATAGCTCTATAGTATAATTTTAGATTTGGTATTGCCAAACCACCTATTTCATCTTTCTTGCTTAGTAATGTTTTGGCTATTCTAGGTTTCTTGCTGCAAATTGCTTTTTGAATCTGTGTAGCACTTTTGGCAGAATGATCATTTTAATTATATTAATACTGCTTAACCAAGAACTTGGAATGTCTTTCCATCTTCTTAGGTCTTCTTCAATTTCTGTCTTCAATGATGAATAATTTTCACTGTAGCGGTATTACTACACCTCTAATAGGCCATCCTCTGGCAGATTGGTACAGCAAACAGCATTTTGGATCTTAGTTTTACCAAAGATTGCTCTAAGAGTTCCAGGGTATAAATGCCTGGCAATTTCAGGATCAGCAGGTCCTCAGAATTCCCAAAATGTCTTTGTAGGATTAATCTGTTGACTCTCCATTGCTACACAAGGGCCAGAATACATTTCTGTTACCATCTCATTATACTCAGGCACTATACCTTTATAAACTTCATAGAATTCTTCAACATAAACCTGATCCATATTGAACATTTGAACTGCTGAGTTCAAAACATGCATCTTGAATAGCTATGAGGATCTTTCCCAACAGTCCTTCACTGATAGTGTAGGGCTTAATGATGCAACAGGTAGAATTGGTAAATTTAGCAGTATTTGCTGGCCCACAACCTCTACTTGAAGGGAAAAATAACTCTGTTTCTCTGGCAACAGAAGCAAAAGAATCAGGGGCGTGAGCTGCATTTCTTAGGCGGTCCGTTCCAGAGAGGGCTCTAATGCTTCCAGGAGCATCCGTACGTGCCACCCCTAGCAGTCTTTTCCATTTGTATATAGCATCATCTTTCTCTCTCTTTTTTCATATGTATATATTCTTTTTTTAAAAATTTTTATTTGATAAACATGGTCTTACAATTAGGAGGGGTTCATCATCAAACAATGTAGCATCATCTCTTAAAAGCTCCATGTCAATATAACAGGACCACTTGTAATAAACTGGATCATCTCATTATAAAAGGTCCTTGATTGGTGGCCTACATGAAAATCTGTTGCTTTTTTCTTTGAAAGCATCATCATATTAAGTTTGCTTATAATAAATCAAGCTTTGTTTATTATTTCAATTATTTCTCCAGCCTTTGTTACTGCATTTGGTTTAATCAGGGCTAACGTTTTCTTTCCTACTGCCCAGTTGGTTAGCTGTTTACTGATCATCATCGTCAATTAGCACTAGTTGTTGAAAAAAGACATTTACTTTGTTACCTATAAATAAATCTTCCAAGTGCAGGTCATCATATTTGGTCCACTTTAAAAAGGTCTGATGATTCTTCAACAGATCCATCCCCTGGGTAAAATAAAAGCTCATAACATCAAAGAAGTGAAGCATTTGGATCTACGACTCTGCAATGAAAATGAATCTCTCACTATGATTCATGGCCTCATGATGGCCAAGGCTGCCATCTGATTGCTCCAGTGATAGGGTTCCACCTATCCGGGCCCCACCAAAAATAAATTTTTAAAAGATAGTAATAAATAATAATAATAATAATAATAATACTTATAAGTTAGGTACTGTTCCAAGTTCTTTACTTACACTAATTCACTTCAATTCTTAAAATAATCCTATGAGGTACCATTATCATTCCTAATTTACATATCAAGAAACTGAGGAACAGAGAGAGGGGCTGGGTAGATTGCTTAAGGTCATGCAGGTTGTCATACACTGACTACACAAGATTCCATCTCTAGCTGATTCCAGACTCTGCTGAAAAACACTGTTACATATCCTTTCTCTAAATACATGCTAATTTTAAAAAATACGAAAAATGCAGAAAAACCTGAATAGTGTAAAGAGATTCCTTAAAATTTGACCATGGAAATTGTTGCCCTTAGTATTTTCTTCTTCATATACTGTGTAAAACTTTTTCTATATATGTTGTTTAGCATTTGCTTTTCTAAGTAAAAATATCTTATGTACATTTTTTCATGTCCTTAAATATGAGATTGCTTTTAACAGCTATGGCATAGTCTATAGTATTGAATGGAATATGGATTAACTATTTCCTGTTATTTTCATTAATACAAAGTATATTGCTCAAACCATTCTTGTACATAAATATTTGGTTGTTTCCTTTGGTTTAAATTTCTTAGAACTGTAATTGCTGGTAAATATTTTTTGATTCATATTGCTAAACTATACATTTTGTAACAAGTATTCCACTTTCTACTCTCATAGAAAGCCCATTAGAGTGTCCATTCTCTTGTGTACTCAACAGCTGTGGACTTTTTTTTTTTTTTTTTTTTGTACTGTAGATTGAACTCAGGGGCACTTTGGCTAACTACATCGCCACCTCTTTTTTATCTTTTACTTTGAGAAAGGGTCTTGCTAAATTGCTGAGGCTGGCCTTGAACTCCTGATCCTCCTGCCTCAGCTTCCTGAGTTGCTGGGATTATAGGAGTGTAGTCACAGCTGATTCTATGAAGATAATAAGAAAATGTACTCACAGAGGGACAGCTGTTTTTACTGTTAATCTCAGTAAATGCGCCACCGTTTTGGTGAGCATGCTTAAGGAACCACAGCCCTGGGGATAGCTCTGTGTTTCAGTTACAGCATTCACCTTGACTGTTGTCTGCTGTGCTTTTTTCCAGTGAATAAACTCTCTATGGTTCCTGGCATTAGCAGTTTGCATGAAGTGCACGTCTGGGAACTTGTAAGTGGAAAAATAATTGCCACCCTGCACATCAAGTATCAGAAAGACAGAGGATATCAAGATGCCAACACAGAAATTCGGGAAATCTTCCACAATGCAGGAATCCACAATGTGACCATTCAGTTTGAAAATACAGCCTTGAAGGAATCCCCGGAGCAGAAGGACTTACTACTGCTCTGCGACCATCCCTGTGTCTCCAGCAGCTGTGCTCAGAAGCTGTGCTGTCCCCCTGGCTCACTGCCGCTGGCCCATGTCAATGGCTCTGCTGAACACAATGGTGGTCCTCCTCTAGAGACATACCATAGCAGAAGAGACCCAATGGAAGTGGCCATTGAAGTGTCTTTGGACCATAAACCTAACAAAACTCAGGAGGACCACATTTATCAAAACAGCACACATTTTTAACCTGGTACCCACATAAAATCAGACTACCTAGACAAGGCACTTTGGAATTGCCAGCCTGGCTTGGGGAAAGAGCTTTGTGGGTTATGGACTCTGACCAAGCTTCCTGTGTGTGATCTTTGTGTTCAGTGGGGGTTGGCTATTTGGGATTTTAGTGAAACCTGTTTATTGATTTTCATGTGACTGATGACCTCTTTCCACTACCCTGGGTATCACATGCTGCTCTTCAACCGTTTCAGTTCAAATTGCACTATTGTATATATCAGGGACATTGAAGGTTGGAGTTCAGTGACTGCACACAAGATTCAAAGTAATTCTTCTTCTTCTTCTTTTTTTTTTTTTTTGTGGTGCTGCTGGTGATAGAACCTAGGGCCTTGAACATGCTAAGCACATGTTCTACCACTGAACTGCATCCCCAGCCCTGGTTTTCAAACTGATCAGAGCTTTTAGCTGACTCTTAGCCTAAGTATATAGAAAAAAATAAAGTACCATGATAACTATGTTTTTCCCCTATGAAGATCGTGAAAGGAAAGCTCAATATTTCTGACCCCACAGAAGCATCTTTTCTTTGATTCATTTTGGACAAATGTAAAATGAATATCTATCAAAGTAGAAAATGTTCTCAGAACATTAGCGGAGGTAGAGTCTAGTGGATAAGGAGGTAAATGTGGTTATTTTTGATCATCTCTTCTGTTTTTGAGGTGAGAGAAAACTAATGTTTACTTTCTTCTGGGAACTGAACTATAGGTATAGTGTGTTTCAAATGTTAAATACATTCTTTTCACTTGGAACTGTGGGAATATTTCTACTTCCTTAAGTACTTATTTACTGTCTTTTAGAGTCTCTAGTTGGGGTTATTATCATTTATTGCTTTGATGGTGATTTACCTATTTGTGCAAATTTCCTTAGGTTTTTTTTTTAAGGAGTCTTCTTTTATATGATCACATTGATCCAGGTAGCATTTGCCAGGGGAAACTGAGTATTCCTGAGGTAGGAGAATATGTGGCATTGAGTACTTATTCCTGCCAAATAAATAAGCTATACTGCCTTTCCTTTAATTGGACAACATGTTTTAAAGTATTTATTGTAGTTGTCATCTAACAACTTGATGGAAAAGTTGATGTTCTAGTGAGAAATGAGAATTAATTTAACAGATGCTTTTAATGTGTTTTGAAGAGCTTAGCATTTTCTTCTATGTCTCTGACCCATGTTATCAAGTTCAAATAAATTTATTATGATCTAATTCAGACTTATAACTGAAGTATATTAGTAGTGGATAAGTCTCTGTTGTGTATTTAGCACATTGCTTAGGCATCAGTATTTAAATCAGTCTCCTAGTTGTGAGGAAATGAGAGGTCTCTTAGAAAGCCAGCATCTTCTTTGATAAGTTGCAAGATTGACTGAAAGCCATCCTTTCCTAGGCTGTAAACTTTGAGTCCTGTTTAGATCTGCACAGGATTTATCAAAAGTGCTGGGATGATAACAAATGGCATCCACATTTTTCACCACGAGCATCATTTAAAAAAATTTTGTCTTCTTCAGGGAAGGTGGTAAATACCTGTAGTCCCAGCTATTCAGGAGGCTGAGGCAGGAGGATGACTTGGGCCCAGGGGAGTTTGAGACCAGCCTGGGCAACAGTGAGACTCTGACAAAAAAAAAAAAAAATCTAAATTAGAAGGTTGATAAGTAAACAGCTGTTCTCATGATGTGAGATAAGAAATTCTTCATTCTTTGCAACTTTATTATCTGAGTGTAAATTGGCTGTAAATAGGTAAATAAAAAATGCCTAAAATGTTTTTATCTTTATAAGTTTATAAGCACTTTATAAGTTAAAAAAGGGGGTAATAGTAAGATAACATTTCTGCTTTTAGTATCTAAAATGAGACATGCATTTGCACAAACCAGAGGATTCACTAAGAAACATGATTGTGAGATGTGAGCCACCTTCTCCTATCTGAATATTGCTTGAGATACCTTAACTAGAGCCAAAGAAGAAATTTATGTACTTCCAAATTTGAAGGTCTATTTTGGTTTCTCACCCATTCTCTCTGTATTAAAAGGAAAAATTGTAGTTTTACAGTTTTTGTGCAATTGGCTAAAGGAATGCATTTTAGTTTGTATCTAAACCTTTAATTAATCTCTAAAGTATTTTTCTGGAAAGGAAAAAGCACGTAATTCCAACATAATTAAATCTTACCTCAGAAAACTATCTTGATTGACACAAACATTCCAAATTATGAATGAAAGCTAGTGCAAAATAATACCTTTTTAAGATATCGTGGCTAAGTGCATTTAAGAATATCCAAACAAGCTGAAAAAGTGCAATATTTTGAATTGGGTTAGATGGGTTGCATTTACCTCCTGCAGTACTGCTGTATATACTTATACAGCCTGCTGTATATACTTTCATTTGGGTTTTACTCTCCCTTCGGTTCTCCTGTCTTTTAATTATCCCAAGGAAATACAAGAGTTTTCTTTTTACCTCTGAATCAGCCCAGCTTGGTGGCAGCAACATCGGATAGATTTAAAACAGTAGTTTTTGAGATTAGGGAAACACTGACACTCATCCTGTGCTCCCATGTGTTTAAGTTCATTCCAGAAAATTCTTTCCTTTTTTTTTAAGCACTTAATTAAAATAAAAAATATTTCCTTCCATGCTGGGCATCAAACCAGAGGCCTTGCACGTGGTAGGCATGGATTCAGTCACTGAGCTAAACCTTGAGCCCTGAAAATGTTTTTTCAGAAAGTCTATGCATCCTTTGTCAGGTCAGGACCAGTTGTCCTGCATGGTAGCCTGGCTGTTTATCTTTCTAGCACTTTCTGAAGCCCTCTGGCCATTCTATTTTTATAAACAAGTCCTTTCCACATTGGTGCAGCACCAGTTATAGAAAATACTAAAACTGCTTCATTTTCCAATTTCCAACTTCAGTTTTGAAAACAGAAACTAATGTTTTTCATGCTATTTGGTCATTTTGAATACCCACAAGGCTACCAGTCTCCAGTGTGTAGAAAAAAACTATCTCCCTAACTTTTTCTCACAAAATTTCAATAAAATAGGGAAAAATTTCATCACAGTTAGTTACTTTTTTTTTTTTTTTTTTTTTTTGGCCACTGTTCACACAAATTCTAGTGGTGGTAAAATTTGGAATTCCAAAATGCAATAGGAATTTTTTTTTTTTGTACCGGTGATTGAATTCAGGGTGCTTAACTACTGAGCCAAATACCCCGCCCTTTCTTTTTATATATTTTTTTGAAACAGGGTCTTGCTAAGTTGCTGAGGCTGGCTTTGGACTCATAATCTTCCTGCCTCAGCTTCCAGAGCTGCTGGGATTATGGGTGTGTGCCACCACATCCGGCAGGAATGAGTATTTTGAATGTTAGGAAAATCACTGAGGTAGACTTTGGATTATAAGGCAGCTTCCCTGTAACATATGAAGCTGTTGCTATGGTTAAACTTGGTTTCTTGATCTTGACATTACTGATATTTTGAACTGGATAATTCCTGCTGTATGAGGATGTCCTGTGTATTGTAGGATACTTAGCAGCATCCCTGACTTTATTCTTAGATGCCAGTAGCATCTCCCCATGTTGTGACAACCAAAAACGTCTCCAGAAATTGCCACATAACGCCTAGGGACAAATTTTGCCCCTAGTTCTGAATCATTATCTACAACTAAGGGTATTAGGATCATTGTTGATAAAGCCCCTCCACAGCCCACTAGCACTTTTAGCATCATAAGTTCTGCAGCTTTCACTTTTTAAAAACAATACTTTTATTTATTGTGCTAGGGAATCAAACCCAGGGCCTTGCACATATTAACCAGTTGGGTAGCCTCAATTTGATGTGACCACTATCAATGAGACTGGATAATATTGGCAGAATTGATTCTTGGGGTTAAGGTTTTTAATTCTCCTGCATATTTAAAATTTCAGTTTTAAACTCGATGCTTCTTGTTATTCATTTCTGGTAAGCAGCTTATCTTAGGACTTATGGCACATTTAGACATTAAAAAATTCTTCATCCTTTATGATTATTTCCTTGCCAAATCCTATTTATTTTCCTAGAAAGGGCAATCTATATTAACCGAATTTAGTAGGATCTTGCTTTTAAAAGTATTTTCACACTCTTGTTTAGGAAAAACAGGGATCCATTTCCTGATTTGGGTTTTGGGTTTAAATAAATAGCCTCTGACTGCATCCCTGTCCATTAGCTCTGCCTTTTGCCTGATCAACTGTCCCCTTTTTGCGCTTCTGAGTGTATTTACATTCTTATGAAACTGAAGTTTAGCTTATGCAGATGTGGTGTTTTTCTGGCACTTCTCTTACCCGGTGTTTTATTCTGAACTTTTTTGTTTACATGGAACTTTCTTAAATGTTTGTTAAATGATCAACCGTCGACCTCTTAGTAGAAAGCTAGGCCAGAGACACTGAACCTGCTCTGAATTCTGATGAGAACAATCCAGAAAGGTTGATTTACAAGGGAGAATGACTCCTTCTTGGAGGTTTGAGGTTATATTACAACATTGTGGAGTTGTGTTGCTTAAAGTTCTCCTTCTGTCTTTATAGGTAATTTTGCCAAAGTGTAATTATCTCATTTGGGGGATTATTGAAACTTGAAGATACAGAGTTTAAATAGCTGATTACTAACTATATGTGACTCCCCCAACAATGTATATATGTCGACATACATTTTGAAGGTGAAAGATGTTCAATGGTGCTGTCAATAAAATTTTTAAGAAATAAAAGTACAATCCAGGTGTTTGTGGAAATTGAACAGTAACCCAGAATAGTTGATATCACTTTCTTTGTTCCTTACCTTGGCAAGCATTGCCCTGAAATTCCTTGTTTATTTTTGAGAATTTGGGCTAATTCTTGCTTTCTGGTTTGCTAGTCTCTTGTTCATGCCTCTTTCTGCTACCCTCCACTACCTACAATGTCACAAGGTCCGTGTGACAGTCAGCTTTCTGTTACTGTAATAAATGCTTGAGATAATCAACTTTGAAAGAGAAGAGTTTTATTTTGGATCATGATTTTGAAGGTTTCAATCCTTGACCAATTGTCCTGGTTGCTTTTGGGCCTGTGATGAGACAGCATATCATGGTGGGGAGCAAATAACTGCTCACTTCATGACCAGGAAGCAAAAAAGAGAAAGAAGAGACTGGGGTCCCTTGAGCACCTTCAAAGGCACACTCCCAATGACTGGAAACCCTCCGAATTGGCCCTATATCATGCTTCCCCCACCTCCCAAGAGTACCAAGCTGGAGCCTAAGCCTTTAACACATGGGCCATTGGGGAACACTTAATTTCCAAATCATAGCAGCTCATCTTGGAAAGCAATGTCACGAAGCCATGCAGTTGTCTTACTTATGGTAAGCTACAATGATCTGGTTTCCCAGTAGAACATATTTGGACCTGGGCTACTCAATAAGGTTTGTATAGAAAGGGAGCTTCTTGGATTTAGGGAATGGTGGAGAGGTTAGGCTTATTCTGGAGAGATCCTATACATACATAGTCTTGAACATCTCTCTATAGAATTGATTGTAACCTTCATTAAGTATTTAATTAGGAGAATAATCTTCCAATATTTTAATTGCTTTTATGTTTCAACTAATTGATTAATCTGCGTATACTTACTATAAACTTGTGCCAAAGATTTCTTGCCTCTATGGAAATTTATAGTCTACATGTAAAGCTAGGTAAGGGAGTCCAGTTTTGTGTGAGTTTATAGGGAGATTTGCAGATCCTGGGATTGGGTGGCACTGAGTGCTGGATGTATTCTGGTGCTCAAATATGCACATTCTAAGACCTATGCAACATCTCCAGGAGGAGAGATCTGCATAGCAGTTCATGGCCATTTGCTTCCTTCAAGGAATCTGCAGTATCTGCCAACGATGGATCCCAGGACATAGAAAACCAAATCTCTGCCTACTCCATTCTCTTTGCCTCTTACTATACAGAGCATTCTTCATAGCACTCTCACTTCGTAACATTATGTCAAATACTTATTTCCTGTCTCTCCCAGTAGGATAAAGCTTTGTGTGAATTCACCATTGTTGGCCTCTATCACAACACCTGCAATAGTTATCTGGCACATGGTGGTAGCTCAATAAATATTCATGGAATTAATGAATAAACATCAGAATGAGCAAATAGATCCAACTCTTGTTTCCAGTTACAGGCCGTGTGTGTGTGTGTGTGTGTGTGTGTGTGTGCGCGCACACACGCGTGCGAATGTGCATGTATGCTTCTCTTGGAATCAAACGCAGAGCCTCATGCATGCCAGGCAAGCACTCTACCACTGAGCCACATCCCCAGCCACTCCAGTTACAGACTTTTGACAGTTGAGAACTGAGCTTTTTGTTTACAAATGAGACTAATAATGAAAACCTGTGCTACCTATCCTGCAGGATTGTTGAAATCAGTAGATAATGCGTGTGAAAACAGATTTAAGTGTCATTTGATCTGGCATTCACATGCTTGCTGTTCTCATCCTGCCTCTTCTCGTCTAGGTAATTACCTTCTTTCAATTACCGAAGCACCACTCAGTGCTAAATAGCACTAAAAATTGGCAGAAGCAACAAGGGGTTAAAGAGAAAAGGAAAGAATGAAGAGCTGAGGACACCTTCGCAGAAGAGTGAGCATTTGAAACAAACCTGGAAGCTGTTCAGTGATTGAGAAGAAAGATGGAAAGAATATTCCAAATGGAGAGCCTAGACTTCATTCTTAAGGTAGCTGGCCTGAGGACACATTGGGGAAATGCCAGGAATAGAATGTTTTTGGAAAATAATTTTCTCCAAACACCTTTCCCCCATACCCTATGTCACTCTGTGTGGTGTTTCATCCAACACACATCCTGTGTCTATCCCTGGGTTTCCAGTCCCGCTTGACATCCTGGGTTCTGCTAGCTTTAGCTAAGGACACATTGTGCATTTCCTCAGAGAGTCTGCAGACACTCCAGATTCACTGAGATTTATCCTATTACAAGTGTGGCTTTCCTGGACACTGCGGTTGGAAAGAGAGAGGGACAGTGAGAGAGACAGAGAAAGAGAGAAACAACTTTATTTAGTTTTTCACATGGCCTTAGTTGCTCCAACACTCAGCTGTGTACGTGGTGCTGGGGTTTGAACCTGGGTCCCCGTGCTTGCCAGGCAAGCGCCGAAACCACTGAGCCACCACTCCAGCCCGCGGTTGGTTTCTTATTGCTCCCAGCTCATCCCTCCCAAGCAGCTAATTCTGGCTGCTTGGTATAATGGGGCCTTTACTCTTTTCTGTGTCTAGTTATTAATGTTCCCTTCAATGTCATCTGGTAGCACTCTCTTCCTCTTCCCCTGCATCTTCAGATTCCTCTTATCACCTTAACCTGTGCTGATGCAAAAGCCACCAGTCCTTTGGCCATCTCTAAACCTCCGGTCAACCCTCTTGCTTTCTTCACAAAGCATTCCACCTGACCCCCCCGCCCCAAACTCCTTTCACTCCAGCCCCTCAGGCTTCACCCTTCTTTAGTGGACAAAAAGAGCACAGAGATTAGAATGTGGAAATAAGATATCAGGCTGGTTTCTGGGGGAGAATCTAAATGCAGTTGTTTTTCTGTTTTTGTTTTTGTTTTAGAAAGAGAGGAGAGAGAAAGAGAGAAGCAATCTTTATTTAGTTTTTCCTGTGACTTTCATTCCTCAGACACTTCGCTGTGTACATGGTGCTGGGGTTTGAACTCGCGTCCTCGTGCATGCCAGGCAAGCGCCCAACTGCTGAGCCATGGCTCCAGCCCCTAAATGCAGTTTAATAAGAATTGGGAATTGTTTCCCTGGGGGAAGAGGCTGAAACAGGAAGAGCAAATTCTTCGCAAGTGTCTGGCCTTGATAAAGGCTGGTAGAGCTGATGATAGCAAACAGGTCTCTTATCTGCTACAGAAAATAGGGGCCCTAAAGATCTTGTTGGAATACTGTAATCTGAAGCTCAAAGGCATTCAGAAAATGCGAATACAATTGTTTTGGAAGGAGCGATGCTTAATGTTTGCTTTATAGCTTTTTCTTTCTGTTGTGAAAAATGATACTATACAGCACTTCCTAAATGGAGAGACATGATTTGATCCATGGTATGACCAAACCTAGGTCCCAGAAAAGTGCTTCACAGAGAAACGTTATTTTAAAAATGAGTATGTACTCTAAAGTATAAACTAGGAAGTATGGTGTTTAAACGTTTTGACTGTTTTCAAATCCTACCTCTACCACGTTAGCTCTTTGACCTTGGAGATACATTGTCAGAGAATTAAAAAAGTTTTAGGCTTTGTTTGTGCCATCTATAAAATGGAGAAAATCATAGTTCTTGCCTCCTGAGATTCTAAAGAAAATGACTAAGGTGGAGCTCTCAGCACAATACCTGGGTCTGTAAATGCTCTGCGAATGCTGGATCTTTTTAAAGTACATTGTTAATAAATAAAATTTCAGCCAGATTCATTCCTATTTGAATTCACTTCTCACAGTGGAAATGTCAAAATGTATGGCGTAGATCAACACCCAGTTAGATTTTAAACTCCTTGCAGGCAGAGAGCATTTCATACCGCTTCACCAAAGAACAATTATAACATACCAAAGAACCTGATTATATACCAGAAGAATCCCAAGGGATCTTATTCTAAGTAAAGCAAAATAAGCCCAGTGCTGAAGGGCTTCCAGGAAACATCAGGGCTCAGTTCCGTAGGCTCTTACCTCCCAGCTTGACCAGTCAGGTTACCATTGAAAGTTACTGACTCCAGGGGTCCAAGTCATGGGGAGCGAGTGTGTCAACTGAATTTGGGAAACCTCCCTTTCTATCAATGTCCTGTAGCCAAATACTACCAAGAACACACCTGTGAGTAAACCAATGAGGTTCAGTGCTTAGTTTAGCCAAAAAGGAGACTGTATACCAGGGTTCCATGGTGCATCTCAGCAAGAGGGTGTCCAAAAGGATCTCTTGTAGGATTCAGGCTTATGTCAGGTGATTTGGAGGAGGATTCAAGGAATCTTGTGAATTGAATGGTGCTAGCAAGTAGATACAATTCTTTGAGTATCTTAGTTGATCCTGTTGAGAAGGTGGGAGAAATGAAGACTCAAATTGTAAATGGAAGTCACAGTCACTTCTTTTATGCAGGATAGGGTCTGACATTTCTGTGATTTGAGCAGTGCCCTTCCTTTTGTCAGTGCTTTCGCATGCTTACAGAGGGACCTTGTTTCTCTCCCCCACTTCACGAGGATCACAGAGTGGCCTCTTGGCTGGTGCTGGTGTCCTGAGAGGTTGTGTCCAACAGGAGAATACCATGGCTAAGCTGCCAGGGCCAGGACAGTCCTACTGACACCAAGGCCCTTTTCCAGATGCCAGGGGCCTGCTTTTCTTTTTATTGCATTTTTAGTACTTAACATATATGTTGGTACATTTTAATGAAGCAAAATATGAGCATTTAAACCCTGGTTGAAAAGGTCACTTAGAAGCTGTGTTCACCTGGGCAAGATGCTACATTTTTGGAGTGCCACTATTCTTCACACTTTATATGCAAGATATGAAACCTACCTCCCAGGGCTGGAAGGAAAATAAAATGAGATAATAATGCATGCTGCCGGCAAATAGTGATTTAAAAAATGTTAGTATCTGTTGAGCCGCTCTGTGTAATTGTGCCTCCACAGCTGTCTGATTTTGGGGCACGAGCAAATGCAGCAAATGCATATTCTTGTTCTGCCTCATTTTACGTCCTTGAATTATGAGACTATTTAAAAACAATTGAAATATCATGATCCGAAGACCTGCCCCACAGCCTAAGGTTATTCCTTCCTTTGTACTCACTTATAGGAAATACTCCTGTGTCACTGCTGTCATCACTATTGCTGCTGTACTATGATGGTATCAAAAATGAGGAGCCGGAGTGTGTCTGACGACTGGGTTCCTCCTTGCATGGGAGCTCACAAGCCTTTGAGAGGCCGGACTGTCAGCCAGCCCACAGGCATCCTGGCTGTCTACACATCAAGTGTTCTTTGAACCCGTGGACAACTGAATGAAGGAGCGTCAACAGTGAAGTGTAGGTCTCCCCTCTCCTCACAGTCCACCAAGCAGGTATTCTCTTTGTCCTTTGACACTGTCATTCCAGTGGTGCCCACCGTATGTTACTGAGTCATGCTCAGCGCTTTGATGGGAAGAATGCTCTGAGCAAGATATCTGTAGTTCCCCCAAGTCAACAATGTGTAGGGGAGTAGATGTCCTATCTTCTCCTGACACTGCCCTGGCTGAACGGTGCCGCACCCACATTCATTTCAGGGCATCAGGCTGGGAACAGACTTTTCCAGCGCCATTGCTCATTTGATAAGAAAGCAACCTTTGTTCTTTTTTTGGGTTTGAGAAGTCTCCTGTTCTCACCTCCTTTCATATGCTCCTGTTGCCTTTCTTAGAACATTTTTAAAAATTACTAAATGGCGATAAAACAACAGAGTGAAGGCATATGCAAAGTATTTCAGATAACTCCAAACCTCAGAGGAAAATGTGCTTAATAATTAATCATATATGTTTTGTTCTTAAACTTGTTTTATTTTTTTTTAAATTAACAATGCATTCTGTCTTTTCAAGGCAGGACATAAATATCTACACATTTTTATTAGCAGTTACCTAGTATTCCATCATACAGATCTATCAATTTAAATATCTATTATTCTTTTGATACATTTTGCTTCCTTTAGAAAATCATGGGGATTTTAAGTATCACTGGCATAACTGACACTTCGTGGGTGTTAAGTAGGTGTGGATTTTGACTGAATACTACTAAAACATTTCTCCTAAATGCTTTTTGTTCCCTCTACCCCTGGTTTTCTAAGAGTATGTAATCCTTATGTAATGTCAGAAATAAGTTATTTAAAAGCAGTATTCATTGCACGGATTCTGAATTCCAATGGCATTATTGCTACTATATAGCCATTCAATATTTGATTGTCTATTTTCTTTCTTCAAGTAAACACAATGTTTCTTGTCAGCATATATTTCATTTTAATAATAACTCTGACACAGCTCTCCTATGTCCCAGGAGACTGTGCATGTGATTTAGTTTTGTTTTGTTTTGGGTGACAGGGCTGGAACCCATGATCTTGTGCAAGCCAGGAAAACTTTTTTTTTTTTTTTTTTTTTTTTTTTAATAAAGAGAGAGGGACAGTGAGAGAGACAGAGAAAGAGAGAAACAACTTTTTTGAGTTTTTCACATGGCCTTAGTTGCTCCAACACTCAGTTGTGTACGTGGTGCTGGGGTTTGAACCCGGGTCCTCGTGCTTGCCAGGCAAGCGCCGAAATCACTGAGCCACCGCTCCAGCCCCCCAGGAAAACTCTTTACCACTGAGCTTACACTTACGGCCCACATAGGATCTGATTTGATTCTTACCAAACCCCTGAAAAGTCAGTTCCCTCTTTTACTAATGAGGAAAATAGAATTAGAGAGTTTTAATGATTCACTTAATTCAGTTTCAGTGGAATCAGGATAGAAATGAGTTCCCTTTGATTTTAGTGTTACTGTTCTGTTCACTATTCTGAGATGTCCCCTACTTTAGAATCCACTGAAGCACTCAGCACAGGGATTGACAAACTTGCATGTTTAATTAAAACTTTTTTGCTTTACTGTGGCAGAGGATAACCGTTCCTGGAGTTATATCCCAGTCAGCAAGTTCAAACCCATCTCAAAGAGCAGAGCTGTATGGTTTGGTCTGGTTGCTGAGTTTGTTCTAGTATTTCTTTTCTTTCTAGTATTATTGAACCAGATTCTCTTTAGTATAGTGCATTGTCCTTGAGACATTAAACCATGGAAGGAGCAAAGCTAGAGATGGGAGAGGTGATGTGGTCCCTGGAAAAAGAAAAATATGCTGGAAGACAAAAGGTGAAGGTCAATAGTTCAGCAAGAATGACTCCACAGAACCATGAAATATAGGATAACTGTTAATTATCCCTCTTCTCTAACAATTAGTCCTTAGAATTAGTAATTGCCTTGTCATAAAGAGGGCTTGCAGTTTGAACTGCCAGACAAACAAAAAACCTGGACTTAAATTTTGTTTTTTTGTTTGTTTGTTTGTTTTTGAAATGGAGATCTTCGTACGTTGCCCAGACTGGCCTCAAATTTGGGATCCTCCTGCATCAGCCTCCCGAGTAGCTGGAATTATAGGTGTGTGCCACCATACCCAGCTAGCCCTAGAATTTTTAGTGTTTTTGAACAAGCTAGTACTTAGGAAAACAACCTCACCTCAAAGTGACCCCGTCCAGCCTTTGGAAGTAGTGCTATTCGAAGCATGCCTGGCAACAGAGATGTGATTTTCTTTTCCTCTCGGTTGCTTTTCTTGTGACTGTCTCTAATTATTTAAATAGATAGTCAATCTGCCTTAACTGCACTTTCTTACTTCATTAAATTGTAGCATCAGAAGATTTATTTCTGTATGTCTTATCAATATCTGGGAGAATTCAGATTCTAGAACATGTAAATTGCATGTTAACTCCTACTGGGAAAAGAAAGAGGCCGGTATTAGGACTAGAGAAAGGAAATAACCAACAGAACAGAATGAGAACCCTTTGCAATGTTATCTTAGGAAAGATAAAAGCAAATGAGGAAAATAAACCTTGGCTGCAGGATGGCATGTGCACCTGAGGACTCTCAGTGGTGCACCGGAGAGGAGCCAGCAGGAGGGAGGGCTCTGGAATAATGTGACCAGGAGAAGGCTGAGGCTGGCCATCAGGTCTGGGATGAAACTGAGCTGGTGAGACCTGGGAGCCAGAGGCTAATTGCTCCAAATCTTAACATGTGGAAAGCAACATCTGGCCCAGGGGAAAAAAAATGCACCGTGTTGTGAGGATTGTATGTTTAAAGAAAAAAACATCATGGTGGATAAACAAGTTTGTTTTCAAAATTGGGGAGATTATGAACAATTTCTAGCAAATGATTGATATCATGAAATAGTAACATAGTACTTTTTTTTAGAGAGAGGGACAGAGAGAGAGAGAGAAAGACAGAATCAATTTTATTTAGTTTTTCACGTAGCTTTTGTTGCTTGGACACTTCGTTTGTATACTTGGTGCGGTGGTTTGAACCCGCATGCTCTCGATGCCAGGCAAGCATGGTAACCACTGAGCCACCGCTCCAGCCCCATAATATAGTACGCTTATTACTCCTTTGCAATGTATGACTATTATTGCTGTTGTCTATATTTTACTTTCTCTTTGCAGATTTATTTTAGAAGATTTACAATACTTATTAGATTTTTTCACCTTTTCTTAAAATTCAAATTTGATTTTAAGCCCCACCCCTTACCCCTAGTGTGCAGTTCTTTTATTTGGGAAGCTTTTTAAACCCAATTCTAGTATTTCGTTTTATGAGTGGTTAGTCAAAACATCTAAAGAATAAGAAAATAGGACAAGGGTACAAAAGAGAACACAGAAGCACATTTGCCGTGTCAACTTCATTAAAAAAAAATCTCAAGCCAGGTTTGGTGGTCCATGCCTACAAGCCCTGTTACTCCTGAGACTGAATCAGGAGTATTGCAAGTTTGAGGTCAACCTCAGCAACCTAGTAACCCTCTGTCTTGAAAATAACTGGAAAGAACTATAGATGTAGCTCAGTGTTAAAGCACCCCTAAGTTCAATCACCAGTACTGAAAGAATATCTAAAAAATGGCAGCCCTCATAAAATGAACAGGTAGTTTGGGTTGATCTGAAATACAACTGGAATAAAATTTGCTGTGAGCTACTTGGATGCTTGTCCCCAGTTCCCTCCTCTCTTGACTGCCTCTGCTGTCCACCTGGAAATGCTAACTGCTAACTTTCCCAGCCTCACCTGCAGCTTAGAGAGGTCTGTGTGGCAATTCGAGCTAATGACCAATATGTGGAAGTTTCTCAGGATGGGGAGTGCTTTTGTGTTTTCTCTTGTACACACAAGTGTACATTTGAATATACACTTGATTCCAGATCTTAAAAAAAAAAAAAAGAAGACATGGGGCTGGAGTGGTGGTTCAGTGACTACAACGCTTGCCTGGCATGTGCGAGGACACAGATTCAAACCCCAGCATCATGTACATAACAAAGTGTCAGAGCAATGAAGGCCACATGAAAGACTAAATAAAATTGATTCTCTCTTTTGCTGTCCCTCTGTCTTTAAAAAGAAAAAAAAAAGGACAAAAATTTATCATGGGGAGCCCTGGTTTCATTGGGCTATTGCTATGGTTTGAATAGGGGTAAGGTCCCACAAAGGTCCAAGAATTGAAGGCTTGGTCCTGTGGCGGCATTTCTGGGGATGGAGGAACCTGTAGGAGATGGGACTTAATGAGAGGTCATTGGGGGTTTGCCCTTGAAAGGGATTGTGGGACCTCAGCCTCTTCCTCTTCCTCTCTCAGCTTCCTGGCTCATGTGGTGAGTATTTGCTCTGCTTCGTATTGTCACCATGACTGGCCTGACCAGAAGCCCAAAGCCACAAGGTTACTTTGGCTTGTAACCTCCAGAACTATAAGCCAAAATAAACCATTCCTCTTTGTAAGTAAAATTCCTCAGCTATTTTGTTATAATGACAGCTGACTCATATTGCTGTTCCTCCAGAATGAGCAGGCACTGATCTGTAGTTTTCTTTTTATATGAGAATAAACCTAGATTCTTTTAAAGATACTGTTAGAAAGTTTTCTGTTATTTGAAGCTAAAATAGTTCCTAATGGTTCACTGCATTCTAATTTTCTTATTTCCTCGCTGACAAATCCTAGCCTGTTCATGGAGTTAGTTAAACCTGCTGATATTTCCTGTGAGGTGTGGAAGTTGTTTCAACTTTGACTTTTATCCTCATGCATTTCCAAATCATATTTTCAGGAGTGATAAGATTTTAAGTTGATATTCTTATTGTAGGCTCTTCATCTGTGTGAAATCATCTCTCTGTGTTTGGTATTGAAAAATAGCAAAGATATTTTGTGAAAGTCAAGGAAAAAAAACTCTATCTATGCCAGGAGTTTTTAGAGCCTCATTAATACTTGGGGTTGATAATACTCAGTGTAAATCTTCACCTCATCTTAAAACTCTGATATAAGGATGAAGGCCAGAATTTTGTTTCGTAAATGGAAAAACAGACTCAAATGATAACAGCTCTTATATAAAATTTCATAACAAATCAAACGTTGAGGGACTACTGGAATATTTGCATTGTTTTAAGAACCATTAATCTTTATAATTCTTTTTTTTTTTTAAGAGAGAGGGACAGAGAAAGGCAGAGAAAGGGATAAACAACTTTATTTAGTTTTTCACATGGCCTTAGTTGCTCAACACTCAGTTGTGTACGTGGTGCTGGGATTTGAACGCGGGTCCTCGAGCTTGCCAGGCAAGCACCGAAACCGCTGAGCCACCGCTCCAACCCCAATCTTTATAATTCTTTTTTTTTTTTTTTAGAGAGAGAAAGAGAGTAGCAATTTTAAAATTTTTATTTAGTTTTTCATGTGACTTCCATTTCTCCGAGATTTTGTTGTGTACGTGGTGCTGGGGTTTGAACTCACGTACTCGTGCATGCCAGGCAAGCACCGTAACCGCTGAGCCACCGCTCCAGCCCCAATCTTTATAATTCTTAACAAGTGCCAGAAACTCTAACTTTGTTTTCCCAGTCAATTCATCTTCACCACCTTGCTCTTGGTCCTTCCTTGCTTCCTCTCTGTCTTTTTCCCTTCCCCCTCCCTTCTTCCCTCCCTTCTATCTCCCTCCTTTCTCTCCTTCCCTCCTTCTCTGTCCTTCCCTCCTTCTCTTCCTTCCATCTTTCTTCCTTTCTCTTTCAATTCTGTTTTTTAAGTGTCTGTGCAACATATTTCTTAATTGAGTTTATTATAAACTCCATTTTGAAGAGGCAAAAAATGAAAAACACTGAATGATTAGTTCTTTAAGAATCTACCTTTTATAGTCTTACCTTAAACAGTCATTAGGTGGGGCTGGAGCAGTGGCTCAGCTGTTACGGCGCTTGCCTGGCATACACAAGTACATGAGTTCATAACCCCAGCAACCCACGTATACAACTAAGTGTCAGAGCAACAAAAGCCATGTGAAAAACTCAATTAAAAATTTTGATTCTCTCTCTCACTGTTCTTCTCTCTTAAAAAAAAAAAAGAGTCATTAGGTGATGTCTACTTTATCCTCAAGTTAGAGTTTCTGTCTCGCTGTAACATTTTGGACTTAGGATTTGAATTTGGAGACAGATCTTAATTTTCCTCTGTGCTGCTGGAGCCAGGTGCATATGCTAAATACATGCTCTATCACTGAGCTCTACCCCAGTCCCTTACTGTAAGTTTTAATACAATAATTCCCTTTCCATTCTGTGATTCACAATTTTTTTTTAAGGAGAGAGGGACACAGAGAGAGAGAGAGAGAGAGAGAGAAAGAAAGAATCAATTTTATTTAGTTTTTCATGTGGCTTTTTTTGATCTGACACTTGATTATGTATGAGGTGCTGGGGTTTAAACAACTGTCTGTCCTCACGCATGCCAGGTAAGCACCGTTCCTGCTGAGCCGACACTCATATGTATATTTTTAAAAAATGAAACTTCAGGATCAGTGAATATTGAGAGGATTAGAAAAAGCAGGAGCTTTCAATGCACAGTAGATCTCTATTTAAAAAGCACATAAATGTCTCCACTTTCTGGCCCCTCACAGCTAGCACATGGGCATTAAAGATCTCTAAATGCCTGCAGAGAAGGTCTGTGTGGCCCTTTTTTCCCTTTTTTGTACCAACACAGAGTCAGCCTGGTGAATTTCTTGATGGCAGCTCCTCAGTGAGGGGAAGAGTGCGCATCTCAGCCTGTCACGGGGCAGTATTCTTGAGACAGGATCTATAGGGTCTATGGCGGCTGGGCTTTGAATCTTGAGCAAGTCTCTCTTTCCTGAACCTTTTGTCTTCTGTAAAATGAGGAAGTTTAACAGAAGGACAGACGGCTAGACTCCATTCTAAGACACCCACGGTAGGATCCTGTGGTTCATGCTCTGCATTCTCGGTCTTATTCTTGGTGTCTTGAGTATTTCTTGCTCCTCTGCCGTAGCATCCTCTGTACGCGTGTGGCACAGGGTGAGGGTCGTGACTCTACTCTTGGCTAACTATTCGCCTTAGCTCTTGTTTTTTGTGTGTAAAGGCTCCCCCACTTATATCCTTTGCCCTTGATCTTTCACTGAATTCCTTCTGGACTCCTGTCCTCATTGTGGTTCTATCACACAGGACCTCCTTGACAGCCTAAGGTCTGTTCTGAAGGCCTCCTGTGTTTTTTAGTATATCCTACCGCTGCAAGACAGCTAGATCCTGGGAAATAGGGGCCTTGCCAGAATTGGGTTTACTCTTTTTTGCTGCATGTTCTGGTATCTGTTCTGTTATATTCCACATCTTCATTTAATTTTCTTTCCTTTTTTTATTTTCCATAAATCTGGTAGGTTTATAATTGTGATTTCCTGTAAGTCTTAAATATTCAACATTCTGTATTTTCTCTGTGAGTCAAAAATAGTCTGTTGTGGGGCCATATTCTCAAAGCAGGACCTACACTTGGGAAATGATTTCAGAGGATACAGCATCTTTTATTTGAATATTGTATATTTATTATAATGTCTATCAAAATATGATTATCACATCAAACTTACAACTTTACAGTTGTATTAGAAAAACTTCATCTTTTTAATTCATTTACTTATATAGTAAAAACCTGACTTCAAGAAAATTTTGAAATACTACTAATTAATATTGATTAGGCACTTTCTACAGTGCTTTCTTTACATGTATTAATTTACTCAATCCGCAAAACAACCAATGAGGTAGGTGTTATTTTTCACTTTTTTTTTTTAAAGAAGAAGAACAGTGAGAGAAAGAAATGGAGAGAATCAATCTTTACTGAGTTTTTCACATGGATTTTGTTGCTCTGACACTTAGTTGTTTATGTGGGTGCTGGGGTTTGAACCCATGTACTTGCGCATGCAGGGCAAGTGCCGTAACCAGGGAGCCACGCCTCCAGCCCCCACTCGTTTTAAATGTGAAGAAAGAGGCACAGAGAAAGTCAGCTGCCCAAAGCCACAAAGCTAGTGAGAGCAGGACTAATTTAGGGAGGTCAACCTTAGAATTATATCCCACCCACTAAACCATACAAAAAACGAAATAGTATGCATGGTATAAAATTTTGGCATAAATTACAAGGATGGTATTTGAGTAAGAATTGGGAAGAACACATTAATAGAAATCACACAGCTTTATGAGACAACCTCAAATGCTGGACCTGTCGTTGATCATTTCCGGACACGTCACTTCATCACTGAATGATAGAGAAAATATGAAAGGACTGACATATTCTTTCCCCATTGTGGTGCTGGGATTGAATCCAGGGCCTTATCCATGCCAAGTTGATGCCCTACCAATGAGCTAAACCGTTAACCTGCTGTTGCAAGATTTTTTTTTTTTTTAAGAAAGAGTGACAGAGAGAGAGAGAGAGACAGAGAGAGAGAGAGAGAACCACTTTTATTTTAGTTTCTCATGTGGCTTTAGTTGCTCTGACACTTTGTTGTGTATATGGTGCTGGGGTTTGAACCCACATCCTCCACATCCTTGTGCATGCCAGGCAAGCACCGAAACTGCTCCAGCCCCTGTTTTAAGTTTTAATTCATTAATTCCCTCCCTTTTCTGTAATTAACTTTTTTTTGGTCTATAAAGAATCAGATTAGTGAATATTGAGAGAATCAGAAAAAGAAACAGCTGTTGATGTGTATGGTGCACACCTGTTATTCCAGAGACTTGGGAGCTTGAGGCAGGAGGATTACAAGTTAAAAGACTGTCTCAGCCTGTCCACCCCTTCCCACAAAAAAAAAAAAAAAAAAAAAAAAAAAAAAAAAAAAAAAAAAAAAAAAAAAAAAAAAAAAAAAAAAGAAAGACTATGGTACATTTATACCATGGAATTTTACACAGCAATTAGAAACAATGATATTGCAGCCTTTGAAGGTAAATAGATGGCTCTGGAAGAAATTATGCTGAGTAAAATCAGCTTAACCCAGAGAACCAAGGGTCGAATGTCTCCACTCATCTGTGGAGGCTGAATCTAGACCCGGGCCAGTGAGAAAGATGGTCTATTATCATGTGTTAAATCCAGATAAGGTGTAATGTTATACAACATAATACTTTTTTTTTAGAGATATTGTATTGTGGGAAGGGGAAGGGAGGGATAAGGGTGGGAAATTGGGGGGTACTCCTGGGGGTAATTCTAATATCCAGAATCTATACACATTTTATATTATTTTGTTAAAAACTTGTATGGTTGTTCAATAATAAATTTCTCAATAAAAAAATGAAAGAAAGAATGAAAGAAAAAGGAAAAGAAAAGACAAGAGGCTGAGGTGTGGCTCAGTGGTTAAGTGCCCTAGGTTCAATTCCTAGTATCAAAGGAAAAAAAAAGCATGTTAATGTCTCCACCTTCTGCCTCACAGCTAGCACTTTAGCATTTAAGATCTCTAACTGCCATGTCCCTCACCTGTAACTACACAGGGTCAGCCAGGTGAATTTCTTGATGTCAGCTCCCCACTGCGGGGAGGAGCACAAAGTACAGGGGACTGTGGACAGGAACAGAGCACACCCCATGAGCAGAGCTGAGCTCATGGACAGAGGCTGCATGTCATCAACAGAAAGGGAGGAGAGAGAGAAAGGAACTGTCAGGATCTTTTCTGATTCTGTGAGTCCATGTGCTGGTAACTTCAGAACTGGTTTCTTTACTCTGTGGGTCCTCATAAATTTCTTCACCTGTAAGGTTGACTGTGGGTGGAGACAGCTGAGAAACAAGATGAGAAATGTCTATAGCAGCATTCTAGTGGTAAAATATTTCCAGATTTTACAACTTTGAACCCATTTTCCCATAAGGAGTAGTACAAATGGCCCCATAGGATTTCCCCCATTGATTACAATGGCGTTTAGAAAAGATAGGGCTGTTTTATACTTCACAAATGATTAAACCTCTGCGACAAACACAAGGACAATTTATTTTAAAGAAATTTATTTACTAGGTTTTTTGAGAATAGCCAGATGCCTTGATATAAAAAGTGAAAATGAAATTTCATGCATCTTGGTTGAAAGGGATTTTTATAAACCGTGTCTCTTCCTTCCTGAATTTGTGTACCAATTTTTGGTTTGTTTATTTGGTTTTTTGAAACTACTCCATTTTCTTTGACATCTTTTGTGATGTCAGCAGAACTGGGATCCAAAGCTCCCCACGAAGTCTCTGCCCTTTCACTTTAGTGTGCTGAGTGATATTGGGTGTTCATGAAACTACTAGGAACTTGTGTTTCTTATCAATAAAATAGAGGTAATGAGAGCTGCCTCTCCTGCCTTACAGGTTAAGGTGGGGGTTACCATGTAAGGCAAAGTGTGTGAAAGTGTTTTGGAAACTGGAAAGTACCATTGCACACGAGTTATCGTTATTCTTTATGTCTTCTAATGAGAAGTCAGGTCATTCCCCCCTTCTGAGTTTCCAATACCTGTAATTGTCTCTTCCCAAAGCCGAACTTTGGGACAGGAGTTGATTCTGCTGTTCAAGTTAAGCTTGATGTCTACTGAAGGATAATGCTTTTGTTTATTTTTTGTCTTATTTTATAAACACAAAATGAATACTATCAGGTTGAGGAAATTTAGTGAAAATTATAGCAAAAACAAAACAACAAAACAAAACAAAAAAACAAAAAAAAAAAAAACCCAAACACAAACAAGGAATCATTGAAAATGCTAATACACCATCTTGTTATGTTTATTTGTTACAGCAAGAATTTTAAGTGTCTACCATATGTGTTTACAAATATCAGATGAGATGCAAAAGAAACTTCAGGGGATCTTTAGGGGTGTGTGTGTGTGTGTGTGTGTGTGTGTATAACCCAACACTTTCACCTATGGGTCATGGGCTTTTTCAGGAATCCTCAGGTGGGCTCTCAGAGGGTTCTTGAAATCTTATGTCAAGGTCCGTGTGTATGTGCTTGTGATCATTTATTGCAGAGAGTGTCCACAGTTTTTACCAGATTCTTAAAGTTTCTGTAATTTTAAAAGAGCCAACAACTGGGACTGGAACAGTGGCTTGCTGGTTACGACACTTGCCCAGCATGCACAGGTATGTGGGTTCAAACCCCAGCACCCACATACACAAATAAGTATCAGAGCAATGAAAGCCATGTGAAAAACTCAATAAAAATATTGATTCTCTCTCACTGTCCTTCTTTCTTAACAAAGAAAGAAAAAAAAAGAGCCAACAACTGGGGCTGAAGCAGTGGCTCAGTGGTCAGAGCGTTTGCCTGACATGCACGAGGACCTGAGTTCAAAGCCCAGCACCACATACACAACTAAGTGTTGGAGAAACAAAGGCCAGATGAAAAAATAAATAAAGTTGATTCTCTCTTTCCTCTCTCTCTCTCTCTTAAAACAAAATGCCAACAACTTAGTTGGAGAATATGCCAAGTTACAGTTAGTCCAACCAAAAGGCACACAGGTTATTATGTGGTGGGCTTGGCTAAGAAAAGCTTATCAGAAGCAATGAATGAGTCAGGTTCTAGCCTCAGATAGCTGTCTTTGGACTTTGCTTATTTGGATAGATAATACTAATTCATTAAATGTAGAAAATAATCACAGTAAAAATGTTTCTTTTTTTTTTTTTAAGTGAGAGGGGAGAAAATGTGAAGAGTAAAATCAATTTTATTTATTTTTTTCATCTGGTCTTTGTTTCTCCAACACTCAGTTGTGTATGTGTATGTGGTACTGGGGTTTGAACCCAGTTCCTCGAGCATGCCCGGTGAACACTTCAACTGCTGAGTCACCACTCCAGCCCAGTAAAAAAAGTTTTAAAATCTTGCAGTTCACTAATTGGAAAAGCTTTAGAAAACTGCACTAGTCCTAATTCCTAATTTAACTGTTTAACCTAGTAATTATACTTCATTTTCAATATTTAGAAACCTCTGAATAAAATGCAAACAAGATGGTATAGTATGGTTATTAAACCAGGTATTAAGTAAGCCCTCTTAAGTTAGCACTATATGAAGGTATCTATTATCCCAGTTCAAGTGAAATGATTACATATTCTAAATTAGTATTAATGAGAGTATTTTCCCCTTTGACTTAAAATAAGACACTAACATATGAAAACACTCCCATTTAAAGAATTATACATGTATGGAAACTGAATTTACACAGAATTCTTTCAAGAACTTGGGGCTATCATTTGATGATAATAATGAATTTGAATAGAATTTTATGGTTGACAAAGTGCTTTGGGATAAATTACAAGATATTGGCAGAAAGTGTCATTTATGTAGCAAGACAAGGCCTGACGTGTGTTATAGGTTCTGAACTTATTGTTATTATTATTTTTTGTAAATAGTAAAAGTTCATCAGAAATTCAGTATCAGAAGTTCAATGCCCTTCCCTCTAGTCATTGATGAGATAAACTTTATGATTTCCATGATGCTGTGATTTCTGGCTCTTCCCTTTCTGGTTACTCACCTTCTATCTCCATCACTGACTACCTCTTTTTCTATTCCTTTCCTGTCCTCTCTGCCTTCTTCCTTTGATTTAAACCATTCATTCCCCTGATCATATCATAGTTTCAATTCCATGAAGGACTCCAAATCTTATCTCCAGAATTCACTATTTTTCTTGGCTTTAGAGTTTCATTTTTAAACACCTGCTGGCCATTTGCATCAGAAAGTCCTGTCACACCCACAAACTCAACATGTTAAAAAGAAAACTTATCACCCATTTAACCAAATCATTTCTTCTCAACTTAAGTCTGTTAATAACATCACCAACATTCCACTAAAACAATAAAAACTCTTGGGGGCAGTGGGTATGCTTAAACTATGTTATTTGCATGTATGAATACACCATGCTGAAATGCATTATTCTGAATAATTTAAATGCACTAATACAAAACAATTAAAACTCTCAGTAATGAGAACTTAGTGGCGCTTTACTTATAATACTTTCAAAACCTTAGAGGAACTGGCAAACCAGGCCTTTTATTTTACTGTTGCCTGAGGATTAGTGTTAGACAGATTTGGTTCCCAGTCATGGAACTACAATAGATTAGTTGTAGTGACCTTGAGCAAGTTCCTTTATTTCAGTTTTCCTAGTATGTAAAATGAAAATGTTTATCTATTTGTTTAGGAGGAGAAACACCTTGGAATCAGAAAAGGAAAAGACCAGTAAAGGGGCAGGTGAATTGGGAACTGAGCAGTAAGCTGAGTCCCCATCTGATAGTCCATCTCTCTTTCACTGAGAAGTGGTTGCACTTCCACTCAGAAGGTAAAGCCAGGAGGGGAGGCCAGAGGAGAGTGGCAAAAATTCACTTAGCTGCTCTGTAGTGTGCAAGAGTTGCTTAGGGACAGCTGATAGGGAAGCTTTAATGAGGTTAAAGATCAGATCAGTGTGAATAGGGAAGAACAGATGAATGTCCAAGAGTGGAAAATCCAAGTTTAAGGTTACAGCCTGAAGGAGTTCCTGGTGATGGGGGCGGGGTCCTAAGAGTGAGTAGCAGCACTGAAATGGAGGTGAAGGTCATTGGAACCAAGGAAATGAAGTCAGGCCATTGGATGAGTCATCTACTGGGACAAAAAATTTAGTAGAATGACAGAAAAATAGAAGATAGCAAAAAGGTGCCAAATTTTTGTTTTTTTGAGTGGGAGGAGGAATGGTGGATATTGGATAGCTAAGGAACCCTTAAATGGAGGCATCTTTTCTTTCTATTCTTATTTTCTAACATGGTCCTCTTTTTAACTCTTATGTCAGTGAAACTGGATTATCTGCTCTGCCCTTACCATGAAACCTTATTTTAGGCCTGTGCATTTACTTGCTCAAGTTGTCTCTATGGCTGACATTGATTCCCCTGGTTGTTTCTTTCTGTATTCATTTCTGCCATTTGTGACATCATTTTGTTTCACAATGATTACTTTGTGCATTTGATCAATGTTGCAATTTTTGAGTGCAAGTATATTTGCTAGCAATTAGCACATTCTTGCATTTAACACATAGATTTCTTTATATTATATGTCATCATCATGATATAGATATCATTAATAAAAGATAGCATTTTTATTAACGTTCACTATACAAAACTTGATATAATATACACAAATAAAAGAAAAACAACCACTAATGCTACCATCTAGAGGTAAGACTAGTAACATATGAGTTTATAAACTTCCAGTTAAGCTCCGAGTTGCCATACAACCTGCTCATGGTCATACCACCTCAATCCCTGGCCACACATTGGAAGACCCTGGGGGCTTGCATACCTAGGACTCACCCCCAAGATTTTGATTTAATGTGTCTCATAAGGAATCTGTATATAGTCTCTTTGTCTGTGTATAATAATAACATTGACCATTCAGTGAGTTACTGTTCCTTGGAACTTGCACTTTATGAGAATTGTGATAGGACATTAATACTCTTATTGTGATCCCTGAAATTTTAGTTGAAGAAACTGAGGCTAGAAAGGTAAGTAAGTTGTCCAAAACAACACGTTAATGGCAAAACTAGGACCAGACATTCAGATACCCAGTCTTACCCTTCAGTATATGAACTGGATTGACTTTTCCATAACATTTAAACACAAATGATGCATATTTCAAAGTAATAATGTTTTTTTTAAATTAATGCAATTTCTATTTGTTTTCCAAGTATTTAGAAAGTTTTATTCTTTTTTCCTTGTCAGTTTTTTTATTCAGAAATTTATTTGTTGAGCAATCAAAGAAGCTTGTAATGAAATAATATAATATATATAAAAATTCTGAAAATTAGTTTTACCCACACGAGCCCCCCCAATTACTCACCCTTTTCCCTCCCCCCTTTCCTAATACATCTCTACAAATGCCTTAGGTTGTATGACATTACACCTTATCCGGATTTAACACATGATAATAGACCTCCTTTCTCACTGGCCAGGGTCTAGCTCCAGCCTCCACAGATGGGTGAAGACATTGGACCCTTGGTTCTCTGGGTTATGCTGATTTCACTCAGCATTATTTCTTCCATAGCCACCCATTTACTTTCAAAGGCTGCAATATCATTGTTTCTAAATGCTGAGTAGAACTCCATGGTATATATGTACCACAGTTTTTGCATCCATTCATCCAGAGAGAGACATCTGGATTATTTCCATAATTTAGCTATTGTAAATTGAGCTGCTATGAAAATCTATTTTGCTGTGTCACTGTAGTGTGCTGATTCTAAATCCCCTGGAAAAATACCCAAGAGGCGAATAGCAGGATCATATGGTCGGCTCATCCCTAGTTGTTTAAGGATTCTCCACAGTTTTTTTTTTTTAAGTAAAGCTCCAACTTGGTGCTAGGGCTTAAACCTGGGAACACGCTCATGGCAGGCAAGTACAGTAACTGCAGAGCCACTGCTCCAGTCCCCTAATGTGCTGCTAAATGTGGTTTGCTAGTGCTTTGTTACGAATTTTCACATTTTTGTTCATTAGGGATATTGGCTTTTAGTTTTCTTTTCTTGTTGTGTCTGTCTGGCTTTGGTATCAGGGTCATGCAAGCTTCATAAAATAAGGTTGGAAGTATTTCCTCTTCTTCAATTTTTTAAGAAGAGATTGAGAAGAAATGTTTTTAATTCTTTTTTTGAATAGTTATTTCTTTAAAATTTTGATATAATTCACTAGTGAAGCCAACTGATCCTGGACTTTTCTTTGTTGGGAGGTTTGTTGATTACTTATTTGATCACCTTATGAATTTTAAATCTGTTTATATTTTCTGTCTCTTCATGAGTCAGTCTTGTTAAGGTATATGTTTCTAGGAATGTGTCCATTTCTTCTAAGTTATCCAATTTTGGGGACTACTATTGTTCAAAAAGTCTGTTATGATTCTTTTTATTTTTATGAAATCAATTGTAATAATTAGTTATTTCAGTCTTCTGATTTTTTCTTAGTCTAGCTAAAGATTCAGTCAATTTGTTTTATCTTTTCAAAAACTCAACTCAGTGTTGCTGATTTTTTTCTGTTGTTTTTCTTCTGTTTCATTTATTTCTGTTGTAATCTTTATGATTTCTTTCCTTCTGCTGACTTTGGGCTTAGTTTGTTCTTTTTTTAGTTCCTTGAGGTGTAAAGTCAGTTTTAATTGGACATTTTGTTAATGTGGTTGTCTGTCGCTATAAATTTTCCTCTTAGTACTGCTTTTGTTGAATCCCATATGTTTTGGTATGTTGTTTTTATTTGTTTAAAGATATTTTCCAATTTCCTTTTAGATTATTTTTTGATCCATTGGTTATTCAGGAGCATGTTGTTTAATTTCCATGTTTTTATGAATTTTCTTCTGTTACTGATTTCTAGTTTCATTCCATTGTGGTTGGGAAAGATAGTACGGATTTCAGTCTTAAGTTTGTTCTGTATATGTGTGTGAGGTCCATTTTGTCTGTAGTGTTCTTCAAGTCTGCTGTTTCCTTATTGTTTTTCTATCTGGATGTCCTATCTATTTTTCAAAGAGGGGTGAAGTCTCCTTCTGTTATTGTATTGATTTCTATTTCTGCTTTCAGTTCTACCAACATTTGCTTTGCATATGATGCTGTGATGTTGGGTGCATTGAGTACACATATTTATGTCTTCCTGGTGGATCTTCCTGATCAGTTTATCCATTTATTTATCTAGGTCCTGTGCTCTTTTTTTTGAGATGAGTGGGTGTAGACAGAGTTTTGAATGTTTGTTTAGTTTCCCTAATGGATGTTTGTTCAGGTTTTCTCTTCTTTTTGAGTCATTTTGGGTAATTTTTCTTAAACATTTAAGCTTCCAAACCAATTATAGTAAATTTGTGCATAGTCTAATCTTATGACTTAAAATTTCTTTATTGATTTATAGTTACTAGTCCCTTTGTTTTTGCATTTCTTATTATGTTGTGTCTTTTTCTCTGTTGTGATTTAGTCCACGCTATTTTATTAGAGTTTTCAGGGAATAAGCTTCTTGCTACTCAACTCTTGTTCTTTCTTCCTGTCTTTTTGTTTTTGTTATTTTTTTTTAAGAGAGAAAGGGACAGCGAGGGTGGGAGAAAGAGAAAATCAATTTTTTTTAAATTTAGTTTTTCATTTGGCTTTTCTTGCTCAGACACTTCATTGTGTATGGGGTACGAACCCAACCTGCGTCCTTGCACATGCTAGGCAAGTGTGTAACCATGGAACCACCACTCCAACCCCTCTTTCTTCCTTTCTAATCCATAGTTTTGTTTTGGTCCTGTTAAGCTTAGTATGCCCTTTAGACATACAAATGGAGGTTTTACATAGGCATTTAGACACACAATTTTGATGCTTACAGGAGAGGATAAGTCTGGTGACATATACTGTGAGAATGATCAGAAGAAAATACTTAAAGTACAAGACTAGATGAAATCACCCCAGGCAAAAGTGCAGATTAGTGTTTCTGAAATTATCTATGGGGAAGGATGAATTTTATTTTCCATTCCAATCTGTTGCAGACCAATACTTTGCAAAATGTGATAACACAAATTACTATTAAAACACAATGTAAAATATTAGAACAATAAAGATATCCAAATTCAAGCCTGACTTTTTTTTTGATGGTTCATATGTATGTATATATGTATTTATTTATTTATTTATTTTTATTTTTGAACAACCACACAAGTTTTTAACAAAATAATATAAAATGTGTATAGATTCTGGATATTACAATTACCCTCAGGAGTGCCCCCCCAATTACCCACCCTTATCCCTCCCTTCTCCTTCCCACAATATCTCTAAAAAAGGATTATGTTATATAGCATTACATCTTATCTGTATTTAACACATGATAATAGACCAACTTTCTCACTGGCCAGGGTCTAGTCCCAGCCTCCACAGATGAGTGGAGACAATCGACCATTAGTTCTCTGGGTTAAGCTGATTTTACTCAGCATAATTTCTTCCATAGCCATCCATTTACCTTCAAAGGCTGCAGCCTGACTTTTTATTCTTAGAAGCACAACATAAAAGTAGTCTGTCAAATTGCTATTAGAAGTTTTTAAAGGCTTGCTCTCAGTTTCTGTACTTATGTCTTTGTGGTCTAATAATAAACAGTGAATATACTGAAATGGGTATGTGGACCACACGTTGAGTAGCACCTGTGTCTGTGGGAAAAAGAGGGCCTCAGACAGAGCCCTGGAAGCTCTGACCTTTATACCCCTCCAGGGGGAGGAAGCAGAAAAGAAATCTGTGGGAGGGTGACCATGAGGTAGGAAGAGAATGAAGCTAGAGTACAGTTGGGGAGGTCTGGAGGCAGAGTGGCTCAAGGAGGTAGCGGGGTGGACATGCACATGCTACTGAGCGGTCAGGCTAGGTAATAGCATGGAGATTTGATCATTGGCTTTGTCAATATTTAGATGGAAAAAGGAATATTGAGGATGGAAGTACCATTGGAGTACCTTGGGGAGAGAACAGGAAGAAAGGAAGAGGAGTTCAAAGTACAGTCAACATTTTTTTCAAAGTTCTTCTATGAAGTAGACCAGAGAAATGAAAATATTATTGGATGTATATGTGGAGTCAAGAGAAGGTGTTTCATTTATTTTTAAAAAAGAAGTGATTCTGCTTTTATGAGGCCCTTAGAATTGTCATATTCAAAGAGATGGAAGGGGAATGGTGGAAGAAGGGGGAGTGGCGAGTTAGTGTTTAATGGGTACACAATTTAAGAGGTGAAGGTGAGAAAAGTTCTGGAGATTAGTGGTGATGATAGTTGCACAACATTGTGGAAGTACTTAATGCCACTCAACTGTGCGCCTAAAAATGATGAAAAAGGTTAGAATAGCAAGACGGTAAATTTCCTGTTAGATAAATTTCACTGCTATGTGTGTGTGTGTGTGTGTGTGTGTGTGAACTATTAAGTCAATGAATACTTATGTAAGGGAATAATTCAGCAGAAAGGAGAAATTGATGATGCAGGTGATGGTCATTCAGGAGCTCTTTGAATTCTGTGGCTTTCAGGTTGGGGGAATTTTAGTCCTAGTGAGCAGATGAAGGTGTTGTCTTCCAAAAATAGGGTGTGGTGGGGTGTGTGTCTTCCTCCATGTTCCTAGAAAGAGGCTCATTTCCATGACCACTGTAGCCATCTTTCTTATGTGTGTGTACACGTGGCCCCTGACTCCAAGCAAGAAACCTGATTTGAATTCAGTTCCTGTTTTCCTGAGGAAGTTAAAATTCCACTCATGGTTGTCTGCTTCATTCTGAGGCTTGAGTCCTTGTAGATTTACTATATAGAGCTAAAAGAAATGAAAGGTAGTCATTTGTATAATCTGAGTGCTTATTATACACTCAGCACTTTTTACTTAACTCCAGCAGGCTTCACAAGAGACCCATGAAGTAGGTGTTGTTATTGTGACCATTTCACAGATGTGAAAACTGAGGCATAGAGACCGTGGCTTACTTGCCTGTGGTCTCACATTCAGATCTCTGGAAATGGCAGCCTCCGGATTTGAATGAAGGCAGCTTGACTCCAGGGTTCTATAATAATTTAAGTAGAGGGAAGAAATGGGAGTCATCACCCTGCATTCTATATTTTGGTCATGCAGATCAAAAGAAATTCTCCACCGTAACATCAGCACCATGTTCACAGTGTGGGCGGTGGATTTAGTTCTAGCAAAACATGATTTCTCACATTAATGTCATAATTTTGATTTTTGATGGCATTAAATTCTTTAATGAGTTTCTTTTTCAAACTTAATTTTATGCTTTTCATATTTACTTTTAATAAATATTACCTTAGCCAATAATAGAAGTCCTAACATTATCTTGGTTTGTAGAGTCTGATTTTTATAAAGTAAAAAAACATATTGGTGTTTTTTCTTAACTTTTTCTGAAAGAAAGGATCTTTGTTTCTTTTCTTGGCTCTCTGGGAATTAACTAAACTTCTGCTTGTATAGAGGAGTTAATGTATGACTCCACAGAATTGTTCTCTCCTGATTAAAAAGACTGTTTGAGGCACTCAAGAGTCCTGTCTTCAAAGGCTTCAGCTGCCTGGGTGACTGAGCAATGTAGAAGCAGAATCCCACTTTTGAATTGCTTACCAAGGCAGGCTTTATTTAATTCTGGAAGAGAGGGAAATGCACTGTGATTCTTAAAGAAACTCAGTGTAATTTTGCACTGTGGTAGCAAATTTGCAAGACATCCAGTCCCTTTTCCATGTGTATTTCCCTGGTGGGGTGGGGGAGGGGGAAGGAATAGGCTTCAATTATCTGCTTGGTTTCACCCCAGAGGATGCAGAAGACTTCAAAACAGGAGCAACTAGATGACAGACTACAGGAAGTTGACCAGGGATCCCTTTTATGTATTCATTCCTATTCCCCACTTACTAAAAGCATGGTACGAGTCTGACTTTTTAGTCCTTGGAAACATAACTTTTACTTAACCCCACAACAACTTCCTAAGAGTTGAATATAAAATGAACATCATTTGCATAGACTTTTTCCTTGGAGAGAAAGGAAAGGTTTAATCTGGTTTCACAAAACGTTCTAGATACTATAATAAATTCTCGCAGAAACAGCATAATCTGTTTTGAATTCTAGTTTATTCTAGCAAATAAAGGGAAATTACTATTTCCTGACTTAATTAATGAATGAACCTCTCATTCCTGTGTGATACTATTTGAATAGACATTATTTTGACATATTATTTGACGGAGGAGGGATCTTTCAATTTTGACATTTACTGTCAGGTATTTCATGCCTTGAAGAACCTTAATCCTAAATTGAAAATTTTTATAGCATGTGAATAAAGTAACAGAAAAAAATATTGCTTTCTTTAATAATAACCACATTTGCTAATAAGAGATTAGGGTTAAGCATCTCTATTTTTTATTGCAATTTAGTAGTCTTCTTATCGTCTACCCACGTAATAAGCAAAAGCTCAAGTTGCAAAGGATGTCATTATTTAACAAATAGCACATGCAGAGCGCTTAATACGTGCCACAATTTCCCTTTCTTAAGCTAGTCACAAGTTATTTCATCCCTACAATGACTGAATGAGGGAGGTCATTATCATTATCATCCGTCCCCCTTCCATAGATGAGGACAACAGGGCCATAGAGAGTTGAATTTGCCTAAGTTTATCCAGCTAGCAAATGTCAGAGCCAGGATTTGAACCCAAGGAGTTTGGCTCCAGAGCATCACTTTTACCCTGAGGTTACAATGCTTCTCAAAAGACGGCAGTGAGTGTATCAAGTAATGTTGACTCTCAAATACTGATTAAAGACCCAACTTTCACAACTTAAGCCTACAAAAAAAATTTGGAATGTTGTAAACATTGCCAAAAAAAAAAGTTTTCCTTTTAATCTTTAATCCCAAGGGGGTTAGAAAGGATTCAGGAGATAATACCAATAAACTACTTTTTTTTATATATTCTGTATGGGATTTCGATTGAATGCTGACAGAATATTTATTTATGTTTTAGCAGCTACTCTACACTGTAACTGCACACAGAAGTGTGCATATAAGAAGTAAAAAAACTGGTATCGGACACACAGAGAAAAGCAAAATAACACAAAGCAAGGTAGGACAGAAGACATAAGGACAGGTAGAAAGGAGACACATGGGACAAAACAAGAGTGGCTGTGATTTTAAGTCCAGATTTAAAGTCCACTGCCACATACTTTGATCACAAACAATATTATTGAATGATCAGACCTTTTCTGGAGATCCATGAATAAACTCTCTTGACCTGGACCTAAAGAAGAGGTGCAAGAATGCATGTGCTCAGAGGTACTCCTGTGATTTATGTTTCTAAGCCCTGATTACTTCATCTGTAAGTCCTTCTCTCTAGCAGATCCTCAATGTTATACTAATATAGCACTGTTTAAGTTTACAAAGCAGAAAATGAAACCCCAATGGGGAAGTCAATAAGGACTTTTCACCAAAAACAAAGAAATAAAGAAAGAAAATAACCCTTAGTAGACAATGAATAGTATGTCAAATCACCAAAACAAAGAACTAAAAATACTTTCTGAGAGCATGTCTCTATACTATAGATTTCACACACATAAATACTCGAGGTTAACAGGTTCTTCTCCAAGTACTGCATTCTACCCTGTCTCTTAGTGTGTACTTTTGCTTTATCTCAGTAAAATCAGTACGTGCCTCACTTTGACCTGTCTTTAAATTCCCTTCTACAACAATGTCAAGAACCCTCATGACTTGAGTTGAGGTCCACTTCCGTTTGAGGATCTCTTTGGAACCTCTTTTCTGGTGACAAAAGGACACGAGTTCAAGTTTGTGCATGCACTTTTTGCTACGTTATTTTTAGGATGGTGTTTAATTTTTTTCTTGGTCATGTATCAGCTTGAACAATGGTAATAAAAGAATTTTCAGATGCTAAAATAATAATAATTTTATGTTAATTTTATTTCAAAAAGGGTACGTAAAGTCTCCAAGTGATAGACTGAAATCTTAGTGTTAAGGTGTGTTAATATTTCAGAATAAAGAAAATTTCTATCAGCTTTAACTAGTTCCTGAAGTGTCATTTGTTTAATTAAATTCAATCTGAAAATGGAGAAAATGCAGATGCCATTAAAAAATTACTCCAAGTGATAAATATTAACAAGACATGTATTATAGAAAAAATAAGAGTTCATTTATATGTGATTAGTAGTTACGCAAATAAAAAATTGATATAAATATAGTTACTTAGATATTTACTTTTTTTGTTTTAAAAAAAGAGAGAGGTACATTGAGGGGGGCAGAGAGAGAGAGAATAAATTTTATTTAGTTTTTCATGCGGCTTTTGTTGCTCTGAGACTTTGTTTTGTATGTGGTGCTGGGGTTCGAACTTATGTACTCACGTGTGCCAAGCAAGTGCCATAACCGCTGAGTCACTCCTCCAGCCCATTTACTTTTTTTTTTTTCAGGGCTGAGGACCGAACTTGGGACCTTGCGCATGCTAGGCAAGCGCTCTGCCACTGAGCTAAATCCCTAACCCCAGATATTTACTTTTGATTTGCAAGGTGACCAAGAAGATTAACCAAACATTTTGATTCAGTGGTTGTGGGAAAATAAAACGCTGATCGTGAAATGGCTTGTAGAAGTATTATATTAGGTGAATGGACTTTTTACTTCCAAATTTCCTGCTGGCATTTGCAATCTCATTATATTTCTTAAAACCTTTAGCTTATCCAAGGTTGCTAGGAAGCTAAGTATTTAAAGGGGACAATTTTAATACATTAATAAATATGAGATTCATGAATCAGTTTTGAACTTGAAATATTTTCAAAAGAAAACATCTGCTTGTCAAGCATTCAATGTACTTGAAGTGATTGATTTTCTCTTGTAGAACTATAACACATTCAGTTATAGTAGGAATGTTACAGATTATATATCATTTAACTTGTGTGGGTCTATTTTCTTAGTATCAATTTTTTTATATCGCACACTGTGATAACTAGGATCAAAGTAGAATGAGAACGACCTGGAATTTGTGAATTCAACAATGTTTTTCTAAATGTACAAAATGGATTAGAAAAAATTAAGGGATATGAAATTTAAAATCTTCTTCCTAACCACTTTATTCTTTAGGAATCTAGCATTTCCTATAAGAACTCTCAAGTCATCTGGAATAATTTAGCAGCACATTTAAAGCTAAAGATGTATAATCCTTGTGACAAATTCTCTCTTCATCTGGATTAATCACTCAGCTCCAATATCCTGATGGAACAAAGGAATTAACGTCTTTCCATTTTCTTTTTAAGATAATTCTCTATGGATTTTTATTTATTCTCGAGTACTGAGTTGATACATCCTACAAAATTGGATGGAGCTCTTTAAACTATTTTGAGTGCATTTCTCTTTTAGTGCTTCTGAATTGAAAGGAGCCTATACTTGGTTCTGTTTGGAAAATGTCTTGGTTGAAATGAAATGACATTACAATGATTATGACTAAAAAGTGGGACATTTTGGAGTTGTGAACGATTCCTCCATATTGCAATTTCATTTTTCTATTTCCTAAATACTTTTTCCCCTTTGGTTTTTCTCCCAAAAACATAATCTGAAAAGTTTTTGATAATTCTATAAGTAAATAATCTTTCTGATATGATTCTAGTTTTAAAGTAGTAACAGTTATAAAACATGTTTGTAACATAATGCATAATTAGCGTATTAATTTATTCACTCACAAGGAGTTAATACTTTTCACATCATGAAGAAAAAGTCCCAAAGACTCCTTAATATCAGATGCTAACTTTTCAAACTCTGTCCTTTAGTAATTAGGACATTTCTCTTTTATATGTGGCAATAGAATCTTGTAAACTCTCAAGACGCAGAGGGAAATTTCTGGAAAAGACGATTTAAGAAGAACAATTTTGAAGCACCTACTTCTTAATGAAATTGGTCACATGGAGACTACAGAACTCTGAAGTTCGGTCTACTATTAAGTCCCAAGTGTGAGCTAAGGTCATGACATCTGTTTTCAGGTTTGTCAAAGGATTAATTTAAGACAAACTAAGATGCTCAAGGTTGAATCTGATGTGTAGGTTATTTTACAAAAATCTAAATAGAGCTTGAATTTATCCAAACATTCATTCATGTTTATCAATGTACCATATAAAAACAAAGAGAATATTGGATAAAAAAGTAATGAACAATTAGCTTAGTAATTTT